>VXBL01003978.1:741502-762940 GCA_013400195.1 Aramus guarauna
AAAAAAAAAGGTCTTTTGGGATAGTGATAAGGCAACTAGCATTGGCTCTGCATGTCAGTGGAGACCTCTGCTGAAAACTTGAGTGTCAATCATATTGGTAATTATGTCTTACATTCAAGATGTAGCTTAGAGAACAAATACTGCCTTTAGGAGGAGGCATTTCTGGATGTGATAGTTGACTATCTCTTCCACACTGAATCACCAGCTGGTGATACTTTTTTTAGACAAACAGAACAAGGTGTGTAAAAATAACCTTGATCAACTGAATGTTGATTAACTGTAGAGATAGGCACTTAAAGTAACGTGCACTAGTAAACAAATGCTTAAGAATAGTGAACTCATTATGGAAAAAAGTACAATAGAAAAACCCCAAGAGCAGACCATGCTATTGTTCTGGAACGTTGAAGACAAAGATGAAAAACAGCAATTGTTTTCCAGTTAAGAGGCAACCCTATCAGAGAATGGGCCCAGACAGGACTAGCAACAAATAAGAGCTGACTTCACCCAGTGGCTTGGTGACTCGGCATTTGATTCATTAAGGAGAAGGCTGTGGTGGTGATAGTCTTCTCCTCTTATAACAGTCCAATATCTAGAGCAGAAAAGTCCCTAGAAATGTTTCAATTCATTTTCTGTTTGAGTAGTTTCAGCGCATGATATTTTATCCCAGGGAAGTGACAAATGTTTGAAGCACTAATGGTGGTAAGAAGAGATATGGACTGGACACGTTCTCAGTTCAACCCTTTTAAAAAGGAACAGGGCTAAAGTCCGAAGATTGGAGAGATGACCTAACCACCCAATTAGACAAAAATGCCTTCTAAAATACAGGTGTTGTTGCCTGAACCCCAGTATAGATATTTTTGCCCTATTGCATACAGGGAGACGTGCCAGAATGTAATGGAGATTCTGCTTTACATGGTATCACGTATAGTTTTTACACAGCCATAATTTGAAAATATATAGGAACATTTGGGGGTTTTTTGGTTTTTATTTCATTAAAAGTGTTTGAACAATAAAATGTGTTCGCAGAAAATACACAAAACATTACTCACCAGAAACAATGATCCTTGTGGAAGAAACCCGTGCACGTGACTTAGGTTAATTTGTTGGACACAGTGTAAGTAGCTAAACATTAAATCTTTTAAAAAAGAATATACATCCAATTAAAAATTATTCCACTATTCAGTTAATTTTTTGATAATTCAGCACTTTGTGTGCATATTAATTTGGTTAACTTGTAAAAATCTTTGATGGGTAGGACCTAGGCAATGTGTTCAGTGGAACTTGGATGTAATAGCTCTCTCTTTCCAGATGGTGGCCAAGACAGGAAATAACACTGTAATGATGCAATTCCAGAGGATGTATATAATCAGAAACTGCCAATTCCTGCCTCACAAAAAAATGCTTTGTAATATGTTATTCTATTTGAGATTCCCTGCTGTGAAAGCACTGCTTGTCTACACTGCCAATATTCAACTGATTACTTTGGAAAGTGCTTGAGTTAGGGTGTGCTTGGCACTATACCACTCTTCAAGTAATGCATATTCCATTCCACTCTAAAAAACATTCTCTCTACAGCATGGTCAAGAAATAAATGAGTGGACTCACCTATGAAATCAACTATACATCTATTATTCTCAACTTTAGTAATTCTAACAATTATGTTATTTAATGTCCCCGATAAACTGTGATGAAGTTCTTTATAAGAACTGGAACACTTCTGCTGTTTCAGAAAGTTCTTATTCCTACAGCCTCTACAAAGACTGTAATATTTATTTCAATAGTAAAAAGTGTTTTAAATATACATTGAGCATAGCCTTCAAATAAAATCCACCTCAGTCACTTTGTCTCAAGTTCCCCCAGCTGGGTTTTAAAATTATTTTTAGCCCATTTAGTCATAACTGAGGAAAAAGAAATTATTTCAAATAAACAAATGGAAACGCAGCTTTGTAAAATGTTTCTTTCCTTCCTTCTGTAAGTCAGAAAGAGACTGCTAGTGCAGCAGGTGTGAAATTCCAGTTTAAGTACAAGCTACTATAATTTCACAGCTGAATCACAGAGTTGCCACAGAGTCCCCATTGAGCAAATTTCACATTTGCATGCATTCAAGGTCATTACTGAAGGTGATCGAAATGAGACTCGACACCTCCATTTATTTATTGTCAGAGAGTCGGTCTGAAATTTACACTGACTCTAATCATTCTGATTCCACGTCTAAGTCAAGGTTATTGCAGTCTTTTCTTGCCTTGTCAAAGAAGAATTTCCACTTCTAAAACACTAGCTTTCAATAATTCCCATCTTTGATCAGATTTCAAGCTCAATAATTCTGACACAGATACTACGTAATCTGCTTGTACATCACTTCATCAATTCATATTACCTCTCATTGGATTAAAACAGCATCTTTTTCTTTATCATATTCCTGAACACTTATTCCATGATGCACCTCAACATCTTAAATAACACAGGAGACAGTTTAAAATACATACATACATGTGTCTGTGTTTAAAAATGCAAGCCCTAATTGTATACATATATTTACACATATATGCACATGGTTTATACAATAAATAGTCATAAAAATGTAAGGACACATATATATAACACGAGATAATTTAGACTCTATATCCAGATAGAAAAGATAGAGTATGTGTGATGACCAATAGCAATTTGAATAATGGTTACAGTAGACACTCTATAATGAGAATGAAAATCACCCAGATATTGAAGTGTGTGGAAAATCTTACCAATTCATTACTTATAATGAAAAATAATTCTGCTTATAACTGGTTTTGAAAGCAAAGTCTTAAGACTTCTGAAAAATATGTTATTGGGAAAAATCAGTATATTTAGTCTTAGTTTGATTAGTATCAAAATAAGAAAATTTCACAGGTCTATAAGCAGTTCATATGAATGTGTTTTATCTCCATTACATAGCTGGAAAAATTTATGCACAGAAAAATTACAGTACTTGTCCCAAAATGACACATTGATCCAGACGTGCTGAGAAGCCACCACAGACTTTGTGCAATTCCTTTCTCTAAACAGTATGTGAGTATATCTACTCTTCCTTTCAGAGCTTGGTCAAGTCTCAAGAGTCATTAATTTCATTTCTTCTCTAGTATCCTGATACAGCTCCTGAAGTCTACAGGTTTGTCCATTTGCTTTAATCACATATTTTGTAGGCTTTGAGCCAGAATTTGGAACATGCTTAATGTAGTCTATTATCACATGAAATAAATTTATGATGTCAGACTAATTTACGAAGTCAAACTACCCTAATTTTTAAGGTTCGGCTATATTTTCTTGGATTAGCTTCCATGGTTAGATAATCTCTAAACAGACGAGAGAGGCAACCACTATCAATTGATTTCCTTTCACTCATTAAAAAGCTTTCTGTTGAGCTGAAAAATAAGCAGTGAATGGATAAGTGTGAAATCAATTCCTTTTTACTCTTTGCAGGCCAAAGATAAATACTTGTAATAGACTTGGAAGTTACAGCATATGGCTAACTTTTGATCCTTGTACTCTCTGTAATGCACTATATGTCAAAGTTACCAATCAGAGTTTGTCTAATTCAAAGATCCATTACTCCTCCCTAAGAAAATTAAGTTTAAATGTCACTATAAGGAAACATAAGAAAGAACATCAATTAAATAGTCATTTGGCCACTGCATTTATATAAACTGGTTTTCCACTGAGCATTTTGCTGAGCTTCATATAACATATTATTAATGTAACATGTTTAAGATCTTTTCTAGATATGCAGAAATATATAATCACTGTAGTATCTGACTTCTTCAGTTACTACTATGCTTATTCTCACACATACCTATCCTTCAGGAAGTATTACTATCTAACTTTAAGAATAACTGAAAATAACATAGCAGTATTAAATGAACTGAATTAAGCTGCACAAGCAGTCTACACAATGGCCAAGGAAAGAATACTCATCACTGAGTGCTTTACCCATGAGCATTTAATGATACTTCCTCTGGGAGACATTATCTATGCATCAGGGACATGTTCAATAACACTTGGCAGGAATAGGGGAAACATTTCTTCAGTACAACACAGTTTTTAAATTTGTTTATAAATAAATATTTCTATTGGCATTTAAATTAATCATTTTCACTCCTTAAAAATTTAAAATAATGCCTTAATAAATTAAACTTAGATACAATTTCCCAATCTTTTCTGGTTTCCGCCCATTCAAAAGTAAAGATCAGATTCATTAGCCTTGTTTTAACCATTCTAAGAAAACATATTTCCCTCACCTCAGGGCTGTACAAATGTTTTGTAGAAAGGGAGTTCTGGCTAAAAAGGGCAGAGGAACATCCCAAATATCCTCTGGTTCTTTTAAAGCTTTCCTTCAGCACTACCTCTTCAACGAAAGGGTTCAGAAACTTTACACATGGTGCTCTTTACTTTAGGGCCTCTAGGAAAACTTTGATCAGATGCAGCATCATATGTTAACATGACATATCATATTGATAGCTCTGACATGCTAATGCTAAAATATTTCATTAATGTTAATTGTATTATTAAAAAAACCAATGTTATTAAATGAATTTTATTTTCTTAAAGTTAATATAAAAAGGTCAAATACAATAGTGAAACCAAAATATAAAGTCACTAGCATTATTGACGTTAGAACAAATCATACTGAAACTGTATAAAATATATTTGAAATCTAGAATGTTTATTTGAAACATTTTAAAATCAGAAAACTACTCAGTTGAGTTTTTTCTTTTCCTTTTAGTAACACTACAAGAAAAGGAAATGATAGTTTCATAATTAAACATTGGCTGATGGTTTTGCTGCCTCAAAGTATTATGGGACTAATTTACTGAAGGCTGCAGTGGAAGTTTTTTTGGTGCAATGTTGTCTTTCCCTGGTTATCTCATTGTTGGCAGCATGACAGATGACACAGACACACAGAACTCTGCTAAATCCCATCTTTAATAAGAAATCTAAGATGTTACGAATTAGCATTTTGTACCTATGGAGATTAGCAAACATGTAAGCGGTTCACCACTTGCAGCAGTAATGACTTTGATCAGAAAATACTGCCAGAAACCTATGGTGCACCTACGCACACGAGCACAGAGCTGGCACTCGTGCCTGGTATCAGCTTTAAGAGATTACGTAGCTAACAGTAGCAGTGATCTCTAAAAGGTGATACCTAGTTTCTTGATGAGCTTTAGAGATTTCTAAGGTTCAGATTTCTTCTTTTAAGAATCAGATAATTATAGAAACATTTACAGAATCTTTCCAGGATTCACGATTCTTGCGTGGCTACGATAGTGAATTAAACACACTACTGAAGTCCTTTGACGTGTTGCAACCCTCGTCTGTGCTAGCAAAGTGTTTTACTCTCCAAAGGACGGAGAGCTGCAGGGACTGTTCTCTGGCCGACGCTAACTGCTCAGCCATGCCTAGGGACCACCTGGGCTTCTGCCCGCCTTGGGCCAACACCTCTGCTAGAGGCTGGTCCAGGTGTTCATCGGCACAAACGGCCCGGTTTCAGTGGCCAGGAATGCTCTTGAGAATCTTTAATTTAGCAGCATAAGCACAACCTTACATGTCTAATTTCCAGTACTACTGTTAAGCCAAAATTTTCAGATGTGGTAAGCCTTTTGTACCTCCATTTCAGGATATCTAGTTTGTAAACTCAGCTTTGACTTTCAGAAACTCAGAGCATTCGCCCACTGAAATACAATGTACTAAATGATTTCTCAGGGTAGCGTTCTCCTATCAGTCCTGAATATCATTCTTGAAATTGTTACGCACATAGTATATGCTAATAAAATGGTAAGAGTTGTGGGGAGTGTCTTCAGTTTTACTTCAAAATGCAATAAGGCTCTTAAATTCCTCCTTAAAGAGATGTTCAACTTTACAAATGGTCTAAGCACTCAACAGGTTGCAATAACTTCAGAAGATTTTGGATTACAACCCCCGGGCAATTATTAGATTATATTAACTTCTGATAGTAGTGCAACTACATCATATGATATTTTGTAAGTCTTTTTCTATAATACAAAACCTTTAAAAAAAAGTAAAAGAATGAACAAAATCAAACACAAGCTATACAAAATCCTAAAATGCCCAGATGTTTTAAAATTGCCTTTCATAAAATACCAGCTGGAACTTGTTCCTGAATGATATGTGACATTCTGAATGACTCTATATCCCTTTTAAAAAGACACAAAACTGCGGGTCCCACATTGTCCTTCTTTCTAAACTACATTGCAGATAATGATAAACTAATTCCTGAAGTCCTGACAATTTATTTTCTGAGAGTGAAATTGATTTGTGTTCCTTTCCCATTGATTTTATGACAACAAGGTCAGAAATATATCTGAAATGCATTGATATTCAATGATTAGAAGGAGAATATATCTTTTGAATATAATTATCAGTTTTATCTTGTCTACCTGTTGGTCCAGGGGTTTTTT
The DNA here is from genome assembly GCA_013400195.1 of Aramus guarauna. Classification (NCBI taxonomy): domain Eukaryota; kingdom Metazoa; phylum Chordata; class Aves; order Gruiformes; family Aramidae; genus Aramus; species Aramus guarauna. The sequence continues at coordinate 747,958 of VXBL01003978.1, forward strand.
GTTAGTTTGCTTTTGTAGAAGGAGTAATTTTAGCTTGAGTTCTAGGCTACATTTTTGAAAAGTAAAATGCCATATATAGAATTCTGTCAAGGAAACACTTCTTAAAAGAAAAAAAAAATTCAAGCTGTCTCAGCAAGCCAGTGAGCAAATGGTACTTTTGAAACTGGATTTACAGAATACCGCCTTGTTTATAGACTCATTTTCTTACAGACCTACAAAGCCAATGTCCACTTGCTTCCCTCCTTTGCCTTGAAGAAGATGCTACCCAGACTTTCCCCAAGAACCCACCTTAGGGTAATGCAGCACAGCCACAGCCCAGGATAAGCACAGTACCTGAGATATCTCACTACTGCTTTCTGGTTTTAGCTTCACAACACGCCTCTCAGGAAGTACCGTGCAGCCCTATTTTTCTGATATGAAAGTCAGGCAAAGGTATCTGCCCCATAAAAATGTTAGGGACTAAGATAAGTTGAACTGAGATGACTGAAATTTGTTCGTTCTTTCTTTCTTCCAAGAGGGGAAGAAATGAGTTCTTTCCGTCTTTGGCTTTGAAGTTCCCTTGGTGTCTGGAACCATGTCCAGAACTGCCCAGAACTGCCTCCGGTCAGGAAGCCCCTGCAGTTCAGTTCAACTCCCCAAGACTACTCAGTCCGGACCAAGAGGACATGGGTTTGTTTCATGCTAGAATATTTGCCAGACAGAGACCGGTACCTCCAGGCTGTGTGAGCACCCTCCCTGCAAGCCCTGTGGCCATCTGGCAAGAGCTACCTGCAGAACCACTGTCATGGCTTCAGCCCACCCAGGGAAGATTCAATGCACACGTATCTTCCAAGGACAGAGTGATACTAAAAGATGTACATTAATATCTTCATTAAAAGAACGAAATAGTTACAAGAAAATATAAGCTGTATTCTGTAATGTTGTGCAAAGGCTCGTTCAGGTACATCCTGACCAGCCCCAGTGAGTGACAAACAAAGGCGGCTCACGCTGCTGCGGGGCTGCACTTACCCTCAGCACAATTGGTCTAGTCCTGCGTGACTAGAAGGAATACCTTGATGTGAAAAGGACCCTTTCTAGGTATCTTTAAGGCGTCAGAAACTCTACACAGGGGTTATAGAGATAAGGATACCAATTCATGTTATTGCTCATATTTTTCTGCTTGTCTTAGTATGCGCAATGTGAAGAAAACAAAATTTATTTCTGTTATCCCATGATCTCTTGAATAACTTTTTAGTTCATCTGCTCCAACTTCACTACTTTTTTTCCCATAAATACAGCACTACATACTGACACATACGTTTACCTGTGGATTGGTTATATACACTGTAAAACTACTAAGGCGCATTCTTGGTGTATCTAAAAAGAATATTGCTTAATTATTTTTTTTAATAAAAAAATAAGTCTTGTTTAAAACAACTGAAGTACAATTAAAACCAGAAGAAACATTTATTTTAACTGACGAGCTTTCTTTTTATTGTTTTTAGGTTTTGGGCAGGGAGAAATACAAATGTGAAATAAACCTACTGGTTTATTATTTTATAATTCTATTCTTAGTCTTTACTAGCTCAGAAGACTTCTTAAACTATTAAGTTGCAAACTACAGACCTGCAGGTGGTGCATTAGCAATTACGTAGTAGATGAAGGAAACAGTCAATTCTCAAGCTGAAAAGCAGGTTTTGCCACATTTGTTGCTTGTGGCTCATTTCTGCTTTGACCGAAGTCAAACATGAAATATCTATTGACTTCAGCTAAACAGAATCAAATGCAAGTGCATGTGTTAATATAAATGCAAAACAGAATTAGTATGGGAATGGGTGACATGAACACAAGGAAGGGAAAGCTCAAAGGAATCTGGAGAGTGAGCCCCAGAAAGGTTAAACTTTTATAACTTCACAAGCAGGTCTGAGGTCTCTGAAAAATATTCAGGAAGGCTGTGCTTCTGAAGAGCACAGAAATTATTTTGGTGCCTTGGTTATGGTAAGAGCTAACGTTTAAGCATGTAGCTTCTAATAATTGTTTTAATGAATTTTGTTTTTCTAAGCATTCAAATTGGCAGAGAAAAAAGGGGGAAAATGCAGGTAATCAGTTAGCTATATACCACCAGCAAAGGTGGCCTTGGCAATTTGGAGAACTGGTGTTTTAGAGATATCACTGTAATTATGTAGTCTGATAAACTTTATATAATTACCTCCTAGCATCAGAAAACCAAAAATAATTATTATCATAAAACTGGCACTTTTTAAAGTCTAAGCCCAGAACTTTGCATTTTGCTGTGCAGTTGGTGAAAGAAATAGCTGTACTATAAATAAATGGGGAGGTTGTTTTATATAGGTCTTGCCTAAAATCCTGTCTTATATACAAATGGCTCTGCCAAGATCTATCTAGCTCCTGCCTCCAACAGCAGCTAATGGTCAATGCCAGTCAGAGTGTGCATTATCAGGCAAAGGTATAGTGCTCCTTCCTTAATATGCTTTCCCTATATCCAACAATTACCAGATCATGGACTTCCAGTGCTAAAAGTATAGTTTGGTATGGAATAGCACTTTCTCTTCCATTCATTTTTCCAGTCAATTTTTGACATGACATCTTGTGGCAAGGAGTCCCCCAGGCTGGCTAAACATTACATAAAAGAACAAGCTGACTCGTTTGGTTTGGTTATTTTTTTTCCACAATTTTTTCTCTTGCAAATATTACTGGGTGTTTCCTTTTCTTGAATCTGAAAAGCTAGTGGGCAATCAGTCCAAGCTCAGTTTCTCAGTTATAAACACAGTTTCTAAATTTCCATCATATTACCTTTACTCATCTCTCTCAAGGGCTGAAGAGTCCTAATCTGATGGGTCAGTCTTTCTGTTCAGTCATACCCACCGTTTTTCTCCAGAGTTTTTCGAGCTCCACTACGTGCTTTAGAGATGGTAGGACTAGAACTAACTTCAGACAGTATTCAAAATGTTACTACACTAGAGATTTTTATATATGCATATTAATGTTATTTGCCTGATTCTATATGCCTTTCCTAATAACATCTAACATTTGGTTTGCCTTTTCTTTTTTTTTGACTGTTATTGAGCACTGAACTGACATTTTCATAAAACTATCAATCATAACTCCAGGATCTCATTTTCTCATTTCCATGTGATAATAGTCAGCTAGGAATCCATCATTAAATATGTAAAGTTGGAATTGTTTATTTCCCATGTGCATCACTTCAAATTTATCTAGATTGCATTTCATCTGCTATTTTACTGCAGTTACTTAATATGGTAATAACTTTCTTCAGTTCATCATAGTCAGCCTTTGTTTTTACTACCTCGAAAAACTTCGTCAGCAGTAAATTCTGTCTACTCATACACACCCCCCTTTTTCAGTATTAATGAAAATGTGGAAGAACCCAGACACATGTGACTCTGCTGGTGACGTTCCTCCTCTCTCAAGAGCAACCTTTTATTCCTACCTTCTCTTTCCTGACTCACTTGTCTCTGCTGGGAGGCTAGAATTCTGCCTTTATGTTTCTTCTTTTTCCCTTTCCCCTTTTTTCATTCCTTTGCTCAAATCTCTTCAACACCATCATATAATACTCTACACAGTTGTCCTGATGCCTTCTACAGCCAAACCAACAACAGCTGAGATAGGTAATTTCTGGACAGAAGGAGGGTTGATACTGCTCACACAGGGATATATAACAAAGCTATCCCTCAAATGCAAATTCACGATTTTATTGTATGTATTTTCTCGTAACTATTATGGGGAAAAAAAGTCCGACAAACCCACACATAAAAACCCAAACCATTTTATATCCATCAGTTACATACAAAGGAAATCTGCACGTCAGAAGTAATGAGCCAAAAAATGACTGGCACAAGCTGCAATCCATCACTATTTTAAAGATTCGGGATACTTATTCTGTGAAGAGCCATGTGTTGTGTCAATCCAGATGATACTTATTTTCCCTTCCTTAATGCCTTGCCAATTCCTTAAAAAGAGTTACACTCAACGTCAATCATGTTCCATCTGTACACCTTTAGAATGTGACTATCTCCAGCTTCAATATACAGTTATTAAAACAATTTTGAATCATTCCACAGCAGAATTAAAGTGTATGTAAATAATTACACATAATACGATTGACCCTTTCACCATAATATGTTGACAATATTAATCTACTGCAAAATTGATTTCTGCCCCTTTGGCTTTTACTTGGGTAGCCATGACACTTTCTATAGATACCCATTTACAGTAAGGGCTATGGGATAAAAAAAGATATTATTTTTCCTATTCTCGTGCTCAGATACCGACTCTAACACTAGATTGAAAGTACCTGGGGCTTCCCAGCCAATAACTGCTACCTGCAAGCAAGTACATAAGTAGTAAGCAAGGGAGTTTGCTGCCTTGCAAAGTAATCCATTTAATTAGCTTAGACGTACTGCAGGTATTAAATTGCTTTATGAGAAGGTGTAAAGTTCTATACTGCTACTCCCATCTTTGCTCCTTTCTTTTGCTCTCCTTCCCCTCCTTCTCAACTGTCTTACAAGAAGACCCAGGAGAAAGGGTACTTTTTAGCAGTGTTATTCTCTTTTTCACTCTGAGATCAGTAAAGCTCTAGACCTGTACAATCTACCTTACTGTTTACATATGTTAACTCTAATACTAGCACACTACGTGGTATACCAGTCCAGTGATATAAACAAGCCCTGGACCACAATGACACATACCTTCCCTGTTCAGGTGACTGTAAAAAGCCACCACCACACAAAACCAAAAAATCCAAAAACCATCTAATCCCACTTCCCTTTGAATGTGACAATACTATTTTTATATTTATTTTTAATAAAAGTAATACATACTTCCAAAATGCATTAAATCTATTGCTTTTTTTTCACCCCACTGAGCACTTGAGCTTCTCAGTTATCACAGGTATTTCTGTATATACATGAATAAATAGGCTTTGGATCTTATTTGTGAAGTACCTTCTATAACGTTTTCCTTATTCCACTATTATACTCTCCTTCGCTTGCTATTCAGAAGTAATTAAAACCAGAAAGTTCTGAACTAACTTGCATTTGACAGTTCATTTCAAATAATCTGATGCCTTATTTATATATACCATCTCACGTAAACACAAATTACGTATCCCAGCAATTTTATGAATTTTCCTAGGTGCTTTATCCACACCAGTAATTTTGAACACTGAATACATCCCCAAAAGAATATGTAAAAACATTCCAGTTTCTCGGCTGTTTTTTTGCTAACTTCTTACATAGATTTTGCTAGCAATCTTTCATTACTCCCTAACTATACAGGCATAAAGCTGGAGTCTGAATCAGTATGTACACTGAGTAAGAGCACAGACAATGCAGATATGTAGGACAAATATTCATATGAAGATCCAACTCTCTTCTCTGTTCATAAACTACCACAGGAAATAGAACCAGCAGCATCATAATACGTATTAAACATAGCTACATGGAATCTGAAATAATTATTTAAAGATCAACTTTAAAAAAAAAGACATTGAAAAGATTATAATAAAATTTGCAACACAATGTACAAGCACCTGACAACATGGCAGAAAAACCACAAAAGAAATTTCATTTTCCATTCACAGACACAGCCTCAATCCCGCGAGTAAGTACATTCATCTTTCACTTGAAGCCTCCTTTTAAGTCCTAGAATTAAAAGGAACAGATGAAAGAGCCTATCCCATCAGCCTTTCCCCACCCTGTACATTAGAGTGGCCACAGTAGGTAAACTGAAAGAGGTAGTATTTTACCCAATTAATTTCATAGCATGAATATAAAAAAGTGGGTCATGGTAGCTGAAAAGTAATGCTGCATTCTCTTGATTTATTTTAATGAGGAAAAAAAAAATGGATTGAGATAGCTCAGTACTTCACAAAATGACCAGCATCCAAAAATATTGTACGTGTCTTTGTTATTAAAAATATGGACTAATCACTAACAAAGTATCATTGTCTTTCTGATATATGACAGTCCCACTTTTGAAAGCCTGTGTGTGACCACTAATTATATTTCTATAAGCCATGTTACAAGTTTCTACTTAAACATTAAAAAGAATTATCAGTAAAGATATTCAATTTATTCTTCTTGTTCTTGTAAATGATAGAGAACATTTGTTGTGACACTAAAATGAACCTATATTATGATGCTGGTGCACAAAAAAAGCCAGGATCCATCAAGGAGGAGGCAAGCCTTTTACAGTGGTGGGAAAGGAGAGGCAACAGACACAGATTGAAAGAAAAGAGGTTGAGACTAGATATAAGAAAAAACTTTTTCCCCATGAGGGCAGTCAAGCATTGGAGAAGGTTTCCCAGACAGGTTGTGCAAACTCAGTCTTGGGAGATTTCCAAGAAGCGACTGGGCACAGACACGAACAACCTGGTCTGACCTGGTGGCTGACCCTGTTTTGAACAGGAGGCTGCACTAGTGACCTCCCAAGGCTGGTCCAGCCTCAACTGTTCTACAGCCCTGTGACCATCCGCACTGTCTACAAGCTGGTTACATCATCAGGCTCCCATCTAGGGCATAATCTTGTTTTCCTTGCAAAAAACCAACCCAGTGCTTGGGTGCCCAAGAGTGCTGACACACGTGCATGTGCATATACACGTACACACAACACGCTCTCTAATGATACCTGATGCAACCATAATTTCATCAAAAACATATACCAGGTACTGTGTTTTGGTTTATGTTATACACGTATTGAAGTACATAGGATGATTTAACTTGAACAGAAAGACTGCCTATAAATGTCTTGTCATTTTACCGTGTTTTGATATCTTCTGGAGGAAAAAAATGTGAATATTAAGATAACATGAATAATGCATTAATATATTTTGGAAGGAGATTTCCTTTGATATGGTGACTTCACATTGATTCAGTGGACAGAAAGAATACAAGGATAAGACTTTTAAGCTGTATGATGGATAACACAAATACGCCAATTTTCCCCCATGTTTAACAAAAGTAATTAGGTAGTGTAGTCTACAGACTGGGATCAGTTATCTGACTGTGAGAAATGTGTGTCAGGATAGTATTAACAGGAATCATAATGGAATACATTCTGAATGCTCAGACTGGAGATAAAATATATTTTAAAGAACACTATATAGATTATGTATCAATGAAAATTTTAGAAATGGATACATAAAAGTAATTGATGGTATATTCTCACATTTTTCACAGATCTCCTTTCCATATCCAAGTCTTTCCTGCTTTTAGCTTGAGTAATCAATATTACTTTGTGACTACCTAGCATTTCACTGTTACCTTCTCTGAATCAGCTTTTTATCCCCTTTCACTGTATTGTGTTTCCTCCTCAGTTGGCAAGTGTCCAGATAAAAGACCATTCTTTATTCTTTCCTGCCTCTTCTCTACCCCTCACTGCATTTACAAGGAAGCATGGGTAGACAGCACTTTCTTCGTTGATACATACAATTACATCTGGCAACTCCCCAGTGTGAACTCACTTCATTTCGCTACTATAGTCTGTAAAACCAAAAAAAAACACCTATCCCACAGCTCGGTATCTTTTAGAATGAGTTCTTTTCTGAAGTTTGCTCTTGGTTTCAGAGTCCATCAGGAAATTTTGACTTATATAATTGTGATTTACATGAAAAGCTCAGGAAACAGTGTTCTCAAACTTAACCTCACAACAGTGTTGTGCTGAGTCATGCTGTAAAACCCTGAGCTGGTCAACCTTGGTATAATCTGATGGAAACTTGGCTGGGGCAAATGGAAGCTCAAGCTTAGTGAAGCTCTTCATTGCAGAGAGCAGATTTCAACATGCATGACTTTGTATACAAAGAGTTGTACTTATGCTGGATTCTTATTTTATGCATTTTCCAACCCATGTCTTCCTCATTGCTGACTCGGTTCTTTAAAAAATATACCTATGTGAGGGCTAGGAGAATATTGATTTATTTATTATGTAGGATAGATTAAGAGGTTAGCTTGTTTATGAATTTCCAACACTTCCTTAACACATTGCTGACTTTCAGAACATTAACTCAGCATGAAATTATTTTAATTCCAACATAATTCAACCTCTAGATGTGGAAAATCCTAGAGGATATCTGTGGTCCTATATACTAGTGATTATTTCAGTGATCTAAGAGTGGATCAGAACACAGTAATCAGAACAGTGATCTTGCACATCTCTGAGCAGTCTACTGGATCAACTAATTTTGTATTATTTCTGAGAACTGTATTAAGAAATTATGTACTCTTTTTCTGACCTCTCTATCAGAAATCATTTTTATGTGATTAAAAAGGCAACTTTTAATATAGCCAACATGAGTTTTGTGTTATGCCTACCTCTTGTGTTAAGTATTTCAAATATAATTTAATCTGAGCAAAGAGTTCTTCAAAGAACAGAAAATATATAAACCAGGAAAATGGAAAATAAAGGTAGCATCAGTGCATGTGAAAGAAGGATCCATAAATTAAGGAGAAGCAAAGAAATGGTTCTTTTGGAGAAAATATAAAAGGTATCATTTTAAACTATGATGGATGGGGCATTTCATATATTTGGGTACTCTCCTCCAATCAACATCTATTCTCCAAATGGAAAACTGTGTTCATATATTGTTTCATTACCAATACAAATACGTGGTAATACATAGACTAGGTACCTTGGCAATATTATCTGTTATATACATGTGTGCAGAGACCACTTTTTCTTTCTCTTTTCTGCCAAGGATTCCTGTTAAACTGCTTGTGAACTGCATGAAGTAATTGTAGTTCAATATTACAAAAAATTGGTTTCAAATTAAAATAAATCCCCTATAATTCAAAGCTCCAAGCAAAAGGAAACTTAATCCTTATCTTGTAGCATTCTACATTAGAAGCACCCTAACATATTTTCCTGCAAGGTTGGTAACTATCAGACCATTGTCTATCTTCCTCTAGAATCTATTTGAAACTGTACTGTACAGTCACCAAAATCTGTCATCTGAGAAATAAAAGAAGGAAGTATTTTGAAATTATATCTTTCTTGCAACCAGTTTATCTATTTGTCCCAAGTAATAATCCTTTGATTATGGGATGAGCTTCTCTATGCCAGATCCTGGCGCAAAATTCATAGGGATAAAGTACAGTAATATCCATTCATCATCTTGTTTGCCTGTGACCTGGCCTTATGTCACAGCTGTGTAGGTTCACCAGTAAATGTTAACCCCTAGTTCTTTATAGTATTTTTTAAACTTCTCTACTCCTTATCACTGCAATAATTGAGACAGTACACAACTTACTATTCTGAATTCATATAAATTCAGATAAACTCACTAATAAAATTGTTTCTTGAGGAATCCATTTAGAATGACATTTTCTTGCACACTTATCTGAATGTACAGTACTTGCCTGAGCTACTGATGCATTCTGATATAAAAGTACTAAAAAGATACGGTGACTTTAGCTACTTCTGAGAAAAGTCTCAATGGCTGGCTGACGCATTTGAATTGCACTGTGAGCACTAAAAAGTCTCCCCGAGTTGCACGTGAGCGGTTAATTCATGTCACCAGACATGTCACCCCACAGAGCTGAATCCTTTACTTCATGGTTTTTTACTTTGTTTTTTCTCTTAGAAAGTAAATGTATTCTCCTTTTATTTCACCTTTGGGCTACAGCTCTAATTCTCATATTGGAGCTTCTCACTGGCCTCTAAATTTTCTCTTGACTAGCCAGTGAGCATGTGCCACAAATGCTGCTAGAAGGATACAAGTTGTAGGACTTCCATCACCTATTCTCTCTCCTCTCTGTTATTGCACTTCTTTCCTTCATTTCGCAGATGTGTTTAGTAAATACCTCTCAGCTATTTAATCTAGCAATTTTCCTCTCCCCTAACTAGTAACCCCCAAATGCATGTATTTTGTGCTCTTTTTGTCCCTTCTAAGTTCAGAGAGTAAGGCTCCACAGTACAAGTAATCTGCTCTTCTTTTCAATGCATGTTACTTCAAAGACTTGGACACAGCTATTTCACAGAACAGAAACTCTTCTCTGTCGAAATTTACTCAGCTCATAATAAAAATTAGATATTACTCAATGGACTTTCTGCAGCTGTATAAATTTCAGTCTTACGCAGCTGCATTAATAACAGCTCAGCAGAAGCAGCGTTCAGTACCCCAAAAACAAAACTCAGAACCACGGCAGAAAAATAGCAATTGAGATATAAAAAGTGGCAGGTTGTGAAAAAAAAGTGGCCTGTAGTGAAAACCATCCATCTCCTTTTCATTATCAGCACGTAAACTGGGATCATTGCTCCCTTACTCAAATGAGAGTTTAAAATTTGCTGACTCAATTGTGCAATATAATTTTCAGAAATCAGCAAGTAATTTGGCATTTCTTATCCTTAGGTATGGATACTCATTGCTACAATAAACAACTACACTGAATTACAGCCCTAACATGGAGATTACATCTGAAGCACGCTGGGGCAATGACTCCTGCATCTGCAAATTAAAGAGGTTTTTAATAATAGAGAAATAAAATCATTCGTGCAGAAGTCTGTGTAATAAACAGTATCAAAAACAGAGCAATAATAATATGTATATTTTTTACTACGCTTGCAACATTGGGTGATAACTACATCTATAATTCACGAAGTATGTAAAAATGCAGGAGCAATAAAACACTAACATCAACATGTTGAGTCATTAATCAGAAGATAAGATCAATTTATGAGTAGCAATTAATTATAAGGGATTGTGACCTCTGTTGGTCCCACAATAATTCCGGGGTAAGTACCTGAATATTCTTAGACTCCAAAGGACACCAAGTATTTACAAAAACAAGTATGGAAACCATCAGATTTCTAAATTTCAATTTACTTCAGTGAGCCACTCTGGATTTTATAAATATCACAGGCCTTTGATAATTGATGTAAGAAATCAAGAGTAATTTTGAGAAGATCTAAACACTTTCAAGTTTGGTTAGGAGTGCAGTAGAAAGATTAAAAAAGCACAGCATCGAGAAATGAAATGAAGTTGTGGGAGTAAAATACCTATATGTAAAATTATGCAAACACTATCTGCACGTCCTATAAATTAGGGAATTGGGATATGCTTGTAAGTTTGGAATATGAAGGTTTACTTTCATGCTTATGAAATGAATAGATTGACATTTGAATTTCAAGCAGCATGCAAAATGAAGTACTTCCTATGTATTCTTTCTCAATTTAAATTTAAATGAGTTCATTTAAACAGTTTTAAATTAGTCATGTTACTTCTAATTATTATAAAACCCATTTTTCCATACCTTGTTTTGAAGTCCTTCCCTGAAACAACAGTCTTGATACAACATACCCAAACCTATTTTTATGTATATTTTTTACAACCTTAAAACACTAGTGTGATTAAAACAACTGCAGCACAAAACAGAATTTAAAATACCATTTCACAGAATCACAGAAGGGTAGGGGTTGGAAGGGACTTCTGGACATCATCTAGTCCAATCCCCTGCTAAAGCAAGATCACCCAGAGCAAGCTGCACAGGATGGCATCCAGGCGGGTTTTGAGTATCTCCAGAGAAGGAGACTCCACAACCTCTCTGGGCAGCCTGTTCCAGTGCTCGGCCACCCTCACAGTGAAGAAGTTTTTTCTCACATTCAGATGGAACTTCCTGTGTTCCAGTTTGTGCCTGCTGCCCCTTGTCCTGTCACTGGGCACCACTGAAAAGAGTCTGGCCCCATCCTCTTGACACCCACCCTTTAGATATTTATAAGCGTTGATGAGATCCCCTCTCAGTCTTCTACAGGCTAAACAGACCCAGCTCTCTCAGCCCTTCCTCATAAGAGATGCTCCAGTCCCCTCATCATCTTTCTAGTCCTCCACTGGACTCAACCTGAAGAACGCTGAGTTTTCATACACATTTTTATTACTGATTATTTATTATTGTACTACTTTATTATTATAGTATTTTGTAACAGAAAATGCCAAGCAAGTTACAAAATAGATGTTGATTTCAAAACTAAAGTGATTATATTGTTGGCTTTCTGCAAAACTAGAATATTGTACATGGGTTTGTGGTGATGTTTGGGGTTTTTTTTTAAAGAGCAAATTATAAAGTGAAATTCAGCATTTGGGAAAAGTCAGTAAAATAATTCTATGTAAACCTTAATTTCTTCCTGTATATGTAATACTGTAAAGTTTATTCACATGGTAGAACACCACTTTAAGCGTATAGGCTACACATTGGCCATCACATCTAGCTGCAATATTTCACTTTGTTGTCATCTTTAAAACTGTGAACCAATGTTTTATTTATTGTCCAAGGCAAAGCCTGGTAACAAATCACTTCCTCCAAGGGTTTCTATGTTTCTCCCTTAAACTACATGCTTAAGCACCATTATTTTTTTTTTTTTTTATCCCAAGAAGAGGAAAAAAGTAGTCACAAAAAGAAACAGTTTGCAATTTCATCAAACACTCTTTCACTACACACATATTCTGGGACAAAAATAGAATAAGGCAATTCAGAATTGTCCTCAGAACCCAACAGCTGAAGAAGCTCAGGGGTCTGAGGAATGTGAAAAACGTTGCTGTATCCATACTAGAGCAAGTGATGTCAAGGCTGCTTCACACTGTTGGTACTATTTCTTACAGAGCATACATGTTTCCTGTCTCAAGAGAAAATGAAAATGCAGTTATTAGCCTGGAAAGTGTAGCTGGATTATTTCCTAAGAAGGTTCATCAGTATCTAGATGAGAAAAAAGGACTTGATACATTTGATGCAACATCAGAGACTCACCAGGTTCCTCCTTGAGTCAACGGCAAGACAGGCAGTCAAGGAATAATTCAGCTCGCTTCAACCGTGGCTGCAGCAGGGCCCTACCTCAGGTGTCTCCACTTAACATAAACTGGAATGAGTTCAGACCCTCATAACTATTCCCTAATTTATTTCCTTGGGCTTTACATGGTTGAGCTTTTATGTTTCCTGAGACTGGTGAGCTTTTGGGCACCGTGCCTGGAGTTAAAGCTCTAGGCATAACTCTTTTCCCCTTCTGAGACCTGAGGTGCTCTGGCCCAGCTGCTGAAGCTTGTGACTTATGCTTCAAGATTTCATCAGGCGCACTCCAGAGTCCCTTCCAAGAGCATGCGAGGATGCCAAAGACTTCACAAAGGCTTTCAAAATTCCTCATTTCTGACAGCACAATATCCAAACAATGCCACAAAATAGATCGTATGTTCCCATAGCCTCGCTTACTTTTGAAAATACCAATGAACCCCAAATCCTTCCCCTCTGCACACTAGAGCTGCAAGCCTTCTGCATAATTTGGAGCTGCTGTCAGAGTAAGTTTGGAAAAGTACTTTTCCTGTAATATATCATCCTTAGGCCTCTCATCAGCTTGACAATGGAAAAGGTCTCACATTTAAAATCTGATGAAGACTTCTATGCTACACCTAAGTTAGTGGGGGCTAGCAGTACATCCTCAGCCTGACCCGTACTTCAGGCCTTTGTCCTGGGCCGTGGTTTTCCTGGAAAGCAAACAGAAACATGTGGACTACAAGAGGGCCACAGTACACCTTGCCTTGATCCCCGATTTGGTTAATTATAGGACCAACAGGTGCAAGATAAACAGCAGCATAACCACTGTTTAGTCTAGCAGCAGCCCAGCTGTCAGAAGAGAATTAACAGATACCAAGAATGGGATTTATCCGACCAAAGGTAAATCCATACTCTTTCTTTAGTAAAGGGAGATAACAGGCAACTACAAAGGCCAACCCCCAAAATGCACCTAGGACACATCAACTATACTCTGAATCACCTCTCTTTATTGAGTATAAAGTATTTAGAACCTAAGTGATCAGCTCAGATGCAAGTATCTACAACATTAGGTATATGCATCTGTGATGCTAGTTGGATGGATGAAGAACAAGTGTGAGCACAGAGATGAAAACTCTGCCTATTTGATGGGTCTGGGCAATGTGTTGCAACCTTGCACTGTGCTAGAAAAAACAATGAGGGAAAGTCTATAAGGAAAACTATGATTTGTTGTTTCAAGATGTTGGTCAACAATATTATTTCTTTCGTTGGCAAATGCTTGGGTATTTCTTCAGGTTGTTGATGAAAGTAACAGTGCTGTTAGGCTGCTGTTTCTGAACAGTTACATTCAGAGTTCTGCATATGGCAGTACTGAAACTTAATTGTTGGTAAACCCCTATTGACTTTTCCCCCAAAATCTTGTAAACAAAAAAATCAGGCCTATGAATCAGTAGATATGCTAGAACATAAAACAGCATAAGAGAATTTTCTACTGTATTATTTTAACATTGTCAAAGCACACTATACTCTCAAATTATCTAGACTTCATAACTGGAAAATATAATTTTCCCCATGTAAGGTAATATTTCTTCCCTTATACAAATGGATGGGGACTGCCATCTGTAATACAGTTTCCACCAATACTGTACAGATAAACTGAGCCATGGTAAGTCTCATTTTTAAGAATATTTCACACCTTAATAATTTTCTTCTGTGGTGAAAAATGTGATTATGTTTAATTCGAATGGTGAATGCTTAGACATGCTGGAAAATGTGGTCCTGGGAGCCAAACTAGACAACTCAGGAAATGAGGTGTGGCCTATTAATGCCCACCTTTTGACAGTTTGTTTGAAGACTCTTGTGCAGAGGCACTTAAGAAACCTGTGGCAGATGCAATGATGGACTCCAGTTCTCTGTGGCGGCACCGTAAACAAGACAGGCAATATAAAACCAGCAGTTCTTTACCATATTACCCTGACTGCAGTTTGGAAGGACTATGCACTCAAAGACAGGGGGTTATTATAGAAAAAGATATTGTTAGATTTACTGCTTGTGGAACAAAGTACAGCCCTCTATTCTCTTCCATTCTCCCACCATGATAATCCCAGATCTTTATGAAATACCCTCTTGAAAACCTTCCAGCAGTGACTTCATTTCTCCTCCAGTCCCTCTACACCCTTCTACATTTCTCCTCCTTCTTTCTCTGCCCCCTG
>VXBL01003978.1:762986-788347 GCA_013400195.1 Aramus guarauna
CCCCCCGCCCCCCTGCTGTATATGCCCAAACCCCAACATGTACTGGGTTCATTCTGCGCTACACCATGCACTGACAGGCAACAGATGTCTAGGGGTCCTAATCTGGGTCGTATGCTATGTAGGCCAATTCTCCCAGGAATTTCACATCTCTCTGAATTGTCTTCTGTTACATCCCAAAAATTGGTTCCTGGATTCCAAGACTAGTGAAGAAAGGAGGATTAAAAAAAATGAGAGAAGAGTGGTGGAATTTATTAACATGCAGACATACACTACTATTAAATAAGCTAAATTATGTTAAAAATAAGGCAATACCACGTGCAAAAAGAGTTCTAGTATACACACAGAATATTACAATACACAGTAGCATGTTTTTCCCTGTTCTCCTTCCTCTTCTTCCTGTCCTTGTTCCACTCTGGTTTTTCCCCTATCAGATCAAATTCCACAGCAGAATCTATTTTCCTAATTCCTTAATAAAAACATCCTCTGACTCTTTTCCACATTGTTTTCACCAGAATGGCTCTTCCATTCACCACTTCCCTCCTGGAAATTTGTGTGGCATCACCCTAAGAGAACAAAGGATTGGGTAATCTTCCTGATAACTTTACCAAAGTCTAACTCCTGTTCTTCAGGAGTAATGATCACAGAGAAAGTCTTGCTCATACTTTCCAATCTAAGAACATCGAGAGGGGTTTTTTGTTTTGTTTTTGCAAATTCCATCAATATGCCAAATATAACATCTAGCCGCTGAATATGAGATTTCATGGGCTTATACAACTGGAACACATTTGAGTTAAGTTTTCAAAGAGCTGACAAAAAGATGCCAGGCAAGTCCCATTGCCAATTTCAAGTTCTTGCTCCAAAATGTTAAGCATGTACTCATAAAGGCAGAAGAGAGTCCTTTTACCCAACCTTTCCTTGAAAAAAAACCAACCCTGAACCATTTCTCTTACATTAAAAAACCATGAATTTCGTTCACCTGGAAACATGGAGAATTGCCATCCAAATGATTAAGCTAGTCAAAAGGTAGGTCTTACTAATGGGACCTATTAATCATATAGTCAAGTTCATTGCTTTATCACTGCTTTAGATTGAAATAAACTTTCCAAGTGATGGAGAATTTTGCTCTATGGTTGGAACTGAACTGAACAGGAAAAAAAGAAAAAGACACAATTGCAAAAGTATAAAAATGTCATGCTACTCCCGCATATTTTACTTGCTTACATAAACAGGCTAAAAAAAATAATAGATCTTTCTGTAAGCAAAGGAGAAAGCAAACATACAGAAATATCCACAAGGTAGGAATAAAGACTTCTACAGAGAAAAGGCTACAGACTAGTCTTTTGCAGCTAGGGAATGAAACATGATGTATTTGTATGAGACTGAATGAAGACATATATTAAAGATTAAAGTAGGAAGTAAGACAAAGGCTTCAATAGAAGACCACTCAGACGACTTAACTCTTCACTTTGGCAGAAGTCAATTCATCAGCAATTTTAATGGTGACCGTGAGTGTCCTGTGGTCCTTTAACAGAATTTGTTACTTTGGCACTGTAGTATTAAAATATTGCTTATGCTTTGTTATTTACATGAATGCTTATGTCATCAACTATCAGAATAAGAATTTTATACAATTGGCCTAGAATGGAGTGGTTTTACTCTAGATCATCCTTCAGTTTTAAAAAATGTGGAAAAATGTGCTTTTATGAATTTTAAACACGTTATTACTGTAGCCATATATATCATACATGCTTTTAGTCGTTTCCTGAAAAGAGCATAGACTAGTTGGTTTATTTCTGGTATCAACGTTCTGTCAGTCTTTCTGAATTAGCAAAACTGACTGTTCTGCAAATGCTGACCAAGGGATTTTACTTATTTCTTGCAAGGTGACTGTAACATAGATTGATTGGAATTTCTGCAGTAATAGAAAGGTTAAATATTTCTAACTAGAGCTCAAAGCCAGACTTGACACTGACTGAATACCTTCATAAGCTACAACTGACCTCAGACCATCCTTTTCCTCACTGCACTTAATTCCTTTGAAATACTAGATGATTCAGACTTTCCTGCTAAAGCACGCACAACTTTTTTCTTACAATGTTTAAAAAACCCTCTGCACAGCCTTTCAGAAACCACAGGAGACAAAACCCCTTAATAATGGAATATTTCTGAAAAAAAACCAATAAGAATTAGAATCCAATTTCACTTACAAGCTACATTATAACTTCTAAAATGTCTACAATAGGATAAAACACCATGAAGTCTCACAAGAAAAGCAGCACTATGAAATAAAGACAGCAGACAGGGAGAGAATAGCAGACCACAATGTAAAGTCAAGGTCCCAGGCTAGCTTTAAATAAGCTAGCTCAGGTCCCAGAAGTAATCTAGCCGTGACAGCAGGGAGCTCAATTCGGGTAAGCTGTGTGAATGCCAGAAAGAGCTGAACTTAAGTTAACATTTTGACCTTTCCACGTAGCAAGCACTTTCAAGGACAGAGAGGTTCTGAAAAAGGTATGTTTTGAAGAAATGGAAAATAAACTAGGAAGGCAGCAATCATTGTCCTCTTCTCAGTCCTAGGTTTCATGCATTTTAGTTCAAATTCAGAATTGTCTGTATATTTTGAAAATTTAGGGCAGAATACCATCAAATTCAAACAGCAACTGTGATCTGTGTATCAGATTGCCATGATTAACTTATGAGACCAATCCAAACTACCTTGTTCAACCCAAATGCTAAAATGAAGTTAATGCATAAGAACTTTTTTCTCCTGCAACAGCTCCAACTTAAAACCAGAAACCCTCCACAAATGCTCTACCAGAAGGCGGCCACCAAAATGCTAAAATTTAAAAACAGATGTTAGCTTCTTTGTGCGAAGCAAACCTAAAGTTTGCAGTAAAGCTTATCACAGGTATTTCAGACTGTAAACAAATAAAAAACCGAAGGTTATAATTCTGAGATGTTATAAACAACTGCTAAAAGCAAATGAAATGGTAAAATATAGGAAATAAAGCTATGGGAATGGAAAATAATGAATCCATGTGTAAGTTAGGAGAGATCAGTTTAAAGAGGCAACCGAACATACGCAACCAAGAGGATCTAGCTCTTTATTAACCATCTGTAAACTCTTTCCCAATCTTCCTCAGTGGAAGATGCAGTTGTGAACATCCACAGGCTCTAACCTCTCTGCTAACTCCTATTCTGAATTAGCACAATGCTTAGTCTTGATTTAATAGCCAGATAAAAATCCAGGTTATCGGCTACCATCCATAAGCAAATGTATACTTCAGAGACATAGCAAAAGGAGGTGGTGAAAACTGGTGAATAGAAGCGGTCATGGGCATCGCATCTTTCAAAACTGTGATGCTTATTTATGTGTTACAGGCCAAATCAGCAAAGAAGTCTTAGCGTGCGCCACATTTCAAGTATTAAACTATCCTAGATATTTTAAAGTAACATGTGTTTTCATAAAACGCAAGTGATCAATTCTATGCTAGTTTGGTGCCATGGTTTTAGATGTGTTAGTGAATATAACAAAGCATGTTTTCTGAAATGGCAGTGTACATGAACAGAATCCTTAATTTTACACCTATACTTTAAAGTGCCAGATGGAGGTAAAGTGAACTGGAAATTGTTTAATCTTACTGTGAGTAGGGAGTACTGTAAGTGAATAAAATCCTGAAGGGCATAACTGATCCATTTGACAAAAACGGAAGACAGAAAGGAAGAAAAATAAAAGCATCCTTTTGTTATGTACCATTAACTGCCTTTTTATTTTCATATATTAAAAGTATGACCTTGGAGGTCGCCTCAGCTGCGTGTCAAAATGAAGTAGGCTTAAAACCTCAGTCATTTATGATCTGATTTAAAAAACAAGTTCTAAAAAATATCATTAAATTTTACCCTTAGGGTAATGTTGGGGAGAAAAAAAAAAAAGACGACAAAGAAAAAACACACCCAAAATGTAATTAAAGAACTGTCTAAACACAGAAACTTAACAGTAAATGGCTAACCAGATGTGCATTCCCAGGTTCTTTTATCTTCATGGTAGCCTGTAAGGACGCCTTGAGCAAAAACCATTTGTAAAGAATAGGTGTTTCTTTGTTTTCATACAACAGGGGAAGGAGAGTTGACTGATTTAGTAGTAGCACACATAGAGTACTTGACATATGATTTTGACAATTAGTGTACAATAATTAAATTAATGTAGGAAAAAAAATTTAAGCTGTATTAAAAAACACAGAAACTCACTGAATGTCATGGTACCTGCAGCCTTATACTGTTTAATTTATCAAATATAAAATATCAACTCCTCTGAATATGGGCCATATATAAGTCCTCTCTGGATCAAAATAATAGGTGGTGATTTTTAAACCATAGGGAAAAGTGTTTCTCTAAACATTTATAAAATACTATAAAAAAGGTCAGAGCAAAGACGAAGGAACAAGTAGTCAGTCACACATTGCTGTACTGATAACACCATCATGGATATAGTATAAATACTTAGAATAATGTTACTGTCAATCTAACTCAACACATACGGTTGAGAAAAAAAGCTTAAAATAAAGACTCATTTGCTTTCACCAGTTCCACTTCGATTTAAAATTCAGATTAGACAAAAGGCAGTAATTTCCTGTTTAGTTTGTGCAAAAATAAGGTGGCAGTCTCTGACAAAAGGATATTTTTTCTGCATATGCAGATACAGGTGCATATAAATCACCCTTTGTCAAGGCAGAAATTGTGCAAATATGTTCGACACTTATTAAAATATTTAATAAAGCATCTCTAGACACTCTATTTCACAGCATTGAAAATAAATTAGCAAGTGTAGATATGCCTACAGTAACCCCTTGAGTAGTCATAAGTGTGAAAACACCCTTGTAAATTGTTACATTCTTTCACTGATATGACTGAAATTAGTTTTATAATTGATGTTAAAGACATGAAATTGCTTTGAAGCTCTAACAGATTCATCATCTAAATAAATATTAGATTCAATAGAGACTCTATGTCATTTTGTGCTCTGCTTTTGCAACCGAAGATTGTTCTCAGGATAATTGATGAATTATGTAAAGAAACATTTATTCTTGTTAATTTTAATATAGGTAGAACAACTTCTGGTGAAAATTCTATTTATATTATCTACAAATATATACTTAGCATTTATGCCATTTTCTCTATTAAGCATAGGAAACACGATCTTTATAGAAGAATTTATAGAAGAATTCAAGCTAATGCATTCTGAGATTATTGTATGCAGATGCCTGTACAGTAACCTTGCTATCAACTTTGGAGTGTCACAGAGCTACGTAAACTAGGAAAGCTTTTCACCATAAGTTTATAATGCCTATGATAGATACTCAAGACCTGATTACGCCATTCGCATAATCAGCATACTTTTGTTTCTAAGAAGCGTAGATCTTCAAGTAGACTATTCATGAAGCAAGAAATGAGTATTTACCAACAATCTTACCAACAAAAGCTTCAGAATCTGGTCTACACATTTACAAAATCTTTAGCTGTGGCCAATCAAGCTCATATGAGAAAACCTGATTCCCTCCTCATTATATGTACTCAAACTTTTTCACACAACCATGACTGTCATTGATATTTTTTCTTCTTATGTATCTTTTAATTTATTTCAGAAAGCAGCCTTCCCAAAACCTTACTTTTTAAATCAGTTTTGGCGAATGCTCTGGCAGTGCATCCAAAATAAGTAGAATATCTGTATATTTTGAGCAAAGTGACAAGCAGAGGCTTCTAGAAGAAAAAAAAATGGAGGAAATTCCTCTGGGATAACATCCTTGAAAAGTAAAAGAAAGGGAAACAAAGCAAAGCGTGCCTTCTTACACACACACAGAAACCGCTTATAAAGGCACCTACCTGCAGGCACAATAATAGCAGCTGTAGCATCTAACCTCTATCAGTCATAATCTAGAACAGTGCCACTTTCTATTAACCAAGCAATAGAGGAACTAAAATTACTTATACTGGTCTACGCAAGTCACTCAGTTTGCTCCAGTGCATTTTGATGACTTAATTAGGAAGAAGGTGCAGCACATGTGGTTTTCCAGCAAGGTTCATCACAAAGGCCACATCATCAAAGCAGAAGAGTTGCTTCTTCTACAGCTAGATTAAAAATAGGGATTTCTTCATTAAGTGTCTTGCAGCTGACTGTGCTTCTTGGTTTGTCTCCATCTATTCAGACAATTAAATAAAGCGTCATGCTTTATTTATTTCTTTTTAAAGGCTAATAAAGAAGCTGTGAATTGAAGTACAGCTGGCAATCTTTTTATTTATTAAGACCTCAGTGTACACGTTGACAATCTCTGGAAGGCAAAGCACGTGCTGGGATTTTTTTTCCCCCTTTTAATAAATGTCCTCTTCCTAGGCACAACAGTTCTACTAATAGGAATTACAAACCTTTGTCATCCTCCCAAGCAGGGAGAGGAGCAGAAAAAAAGAAAATCACAAAAAAACCCAAACCAAATAAAAAAAGCCAATCACACACAACAGGAAAAACCTAAGGTCATCCCATAAAACCAACAAATGTGAAACAATCTGAGTACTTCGCAAATGTGCTGATGTCAATCAAAATAAAGAGATGGGTAAGTGGCAAAACTGTAAAAATCAGCTGGCATATATCTGATAGAGTCAGAACAAATTTAGTCTCAATATACCAAATTAAGAAAAAAAACAGCTATGTATTTTTACTTCTATCATCAGGGATGAATGACTAGATAAATTACATGATTATTATGTAGGTAAATTAAATGCAAACAGTATACAAGATTTACCACAGTTTCTATTTTCTGATAACAAGAAGTTATTATCTCTTGTGTTATTAAGTAATCTGGTTTGTACAGTCATACTGGAAATTATACATGGTAGTATCATACCATGCAAAGTTGCAATGTTTCCTTGATACAAATATATTTTATCATAACTTAATGTGATTTAGCATTTATTCATGAATATTAGGGTATAGGAATATAAGTGAGTGAAAAGTATTTTTTAAATATTTGCAAGGATGACATATTACCCTGCACTTTAAAGAAAGTTGAATATTCCATGAGGCAAGATGACTTCTCAGTCTTAAAAGTCACTAACTGATAATTGTATTTTGTTACGAATACTTACAAATGCATATACACATGCATACAAATATACAGTGGACAAATCAGGTGATCTCAGTTGGTACTGCTTCTCTACTACAAGATTTTACAGTATGGCCTATGCACATTGTGGGGAAAGGAGAGAAGGAAGAGGCCAACATGAACACAAACATAGTCTTTACAAAAGCATAGATGTCAGTTTTTCTCTTTCTTAATTTTTATTATATTTAGTCTGTCTAAATAGACCCCCTTCTATGTAAGGGGCAGCCAAAATCTGAGTGGTGTTTGGTTTGATTTGGTTTTTTGTTTGGTTTTTTGTTTGTTTGGTTGGTTTTCTTCGGTTTTTTAGATTTGAATTGAAGAATATTTTCTGTCTGCTTCAAGTTAATTGGATGTGGATAACAGAAGTACATCTTTCCACATGTTCCTTGACCCCAGCAGGGCGTAAACTGCCGGTCTACTCTCTCTGAATTTGACCTTGAATACAATGATCGACAAACTTGGTGGCACTTGCAACTGGAAGCAATATGTTAAATCTTCATCCCTTGCTACACATCACTTACAGATGCATTTGTCACAGTTACATTAAATTAGAATCACAAAACCATAATTTATGGCCAAGAGTGACATATCATAAAGCCTGTGAAAACAGAATTACCAGAGAACGTGCACCAAAACATGATATTTCTTGCCACTACAGTTTGTCGACAGAACAGTTCCCTCAGGATGATCCTTTGCACAGCAGAAGCTATATGATGGAAAGGTAAGAACACGACAGAGATGAATCTGTGGTCCTGGCTGGTAAGTTGAATTTGAGCTGGCAGTGTGCCCTTGACCCAGGAAAGGATACCAACACACTGGAATGCTTTAGTGAGAACATAACCAGCAGTGCAAGGGGTGATTAGTTCCCTCCAGCTGTCATTCATGAGTCTGCATACGGAAAAGCGCATCTAGTTTTGGGCCACTCACTCCAAGAGATAAATTGAAAAAGGGGAGACAGCCCAGAGGAGAGCTTCTAAGGTGGTCAGAGGGCTGGAGCATATGAGATACTGGGAGAGGATAAAGAAGATAGGTCAGTTTAGCATACAGACATCTAAGGCAGCAGTGTTCAACTACCTTAAAGAAAGTTTTGCAAAAGTGAGAGCCAGACTCGGAAGTGCACCGTGAAAGGACAAGATGCAAGGGTCACAAATTGCAATACAAAAAGTTCCAGCTGGCTCTAAATGGAAGTAAAAATTCACCTTGAAAGTGGTCCAAAGAGCTTATGAAATTTCCATCCCTGGAGATGCTCACATGGCCTTGTACAACCTGGTTTAACTCTGATGATAGCACTGTATTGAACAAAAAAAATCAGACTAAATTACCTCCATGTGCCTTCCAACCTGAATTTTTCCATGATTCTATAGGTGTTCCTACATCAGAGCTACACACTTCCAGTCTTGTATTTATACACATGTCTTTAATCAAAAACAGTTAAAGGTTATCTTCATTTGGGCTCAGATTCAACAAAAGAATAGGTGGAATTTGCATGGAATTTGGGGGCCTATATTTACAAAATTGACCCTGTTAAATCATGTCCTTCCGTCTTTAGAGTTTAACATTCCTGTGAGACTTAAAGCTCTGTTCTGAGAGGGCGTAGTTTTGCGTAAGTTTTGAGGTTTTTGGCTTCTATCCTTTGCCTTATTTCCCCTGTGACCTACAAACTAGGCTTTCCTGTTCAGGTGCTCTGAAATGCTTACTGGCTCATCACAAAATAGTTATGAACATTACTTTAAAACAATACAAAATTACAACCAACAAAACTGCCATCTTTTTTTAAATACGAGATCAGCTGAGGGATCGCTTGCTCAGAAAGGGTGAAAACTATCCTCAAGTACCTCCCAGTTGAAGGAATTTAAATCCATATGCCCTACTCTTTGAGAAGTGTCAAGGGAAGGAATACTGGTCACTTAATTTCCATGGCTCAATGAGTCTTCAACCCTTCCTTTAGAGCTTCACAATCAGGGGCTTACATGGAATTTGAGCATCCAATTCTCTTTGCCCCTGAGCCTGTGCCAAAAGACAGTCGATAGTTACACTATGGGTTGGGTTTGGCTGAACATTTCTTTATTAAACCTTGTTCTCTGAAGAAACCTGCACAACCATAAAACTAGCTAAATTCTTCACCTGAACTATTCAATGCCTTATTGAGATCATTGAGAGATTCATTTTGGATATTTGATTGAAAATTCATTCAGGCAGTTAAAAAGTACAGAAGAATGAATGAGTACACATTACATTATACAAGACACTGATCTTCTTTATGAAGCAGCAAAAATGACCTTTCAGTGCTAGGAATCATTTTTTCAAGGTACCTTCACAGGTTGCAGGGGAGCAGAGAATTATAGAATTTCTTGTCAAAAAGTATCAATCACACATATAAACCCAAAGTATCATATTCAGACAACAAATTCAGTAGTTTGACAAGAAGGTGACAGGGGAAAACTACAAATCTTGATTTCACTAGCCAGATCAGAGAGTCTTGAGTATTGAAAAATTAACAGTGATTTTTAAAAAAATAAATAATAATTACACCAATGTAGCTATTTATGTTACTGAATTATGATTAACTTGACAAAATCTCTGATGTAAGAGTTTTTAGGTTCCAAAAATGATTGCTTACACCTTAGTATGTTAGAGGCAGTGATAAAAGACAATTTTAATTTATGAAAGTTTCATTATGAATAATAACTGCCTCCTGTTGAAAGAGACAAACAAGCTAGGAGAGCGAATGTATTTCCTGTAGGGTTTCATTAGTGAGCCAAGAAGTATTAGGGAAAAGGAAATCGAAAATATTCTTGTCTACCCCAGAAGAGGTCAAATCCTGGGCTTGTTCTCTTCAGGATTTCAGTAAGCTTCTATGATTATCAGTGAGGGTTGTGTTTTTTGGTTTTTGTTTTGTTTAAACTTACACTAGTGAAACATATTTCCCAAATTTACATTTTACTATGTATGTTTTATCTATCTTATCCCCTGTTATATATCTGCATCTCCTAAAGGAAACCTATTGCCTGGAGAAACAATGCAGTTCATATTTAAGAATCAAAAAAAGCATCAGAAAAGCAATCTTTTTTTACTTGACAATGACAGAAATGTATCAGGCTTTCTAGTGCAACAACAGTCTTTAATCAAGCACTGAGAGACACTACTTGTAGACCATGGAGGTTTACAAGCTTCTATCAAAATTTCTCAAAAATCTGGGTTCAAAAGAGGTTTTCTCCTCATGCTCCTCTCTCCAAGAACAGAGAATTCAGTTACAAAAAATTATTAACAATCTATCAGGAGCATTCAAAATTTGTCATTCCATGGTTTTACAAAGCTTTTTCTTTTGTACAGGTATCTCTGTAAAGCTCAAGGATTGACTAGATCCCACATATCCGGCATCTGTTCCAGTTCAGACGGAGGGCACTTCCACGTTACTCTTTGCTAAAGGACCTGATCCCAAGCCCAACCAAGTCCACGAGGAATGCTCCTACTGCCTTTATTAACAGACCACAAATGTGAGAGATTGCACTCACTTCTATTGATGAAAAAAAAATAAAAAATTCTCAGTTTAAATTATTAAAAATTTTTGCGGCACGTCGGATTTATAGTTCTTCTGTGGTTTTTGACAATGTAGTAGCTGGTTAACTGGTAACTTTAAAACACTTCAATGACTTAACTGAAAACATAGAGCTCAATGTATGCATCTAAACATAATATAGCACTAGTTAATGCAATGTTTTCTTAGATCAGTGCACTTTAAAATCAACTACCAAGTTTTCCAGCTTCTAAATATGCAGAGCAACTGGGAAGAAAAATCACATCTTTCCCAGATAATGTTCAACCCCTGATTAAATAAAGATGTGCCAAGGCAGAGATGCTTTATGCCTCAGGAGACAGCCATAGCGGAATTGCGAGTGTATTTTATATGTGAATTAGAGGTAAGATGTAATGACATGAGATGAAAGGCTCAGCGGTGATTTTAATAAAGGGGGGAGACAGTACCTCCCTGTGGACCCCATATGCAAAAGAGTGAGACTCAACAAGAATATATGAAAAGATTCAGCAAAAACTACTATACATGTTTCAAAGTTATAAGACCACCATTAAAATTCATCATATTTTACTGAAGTTGAGAATTCCAGTTCTGAGGGTAAGCTTTAACACATTTCTGATAATTTGTCATATGAAATTAAAGCTATGTCATCAACAAGCTGGAAGAATTTTCAATTTTTAGATAAGGCAGAATTTGAGAGTCAAAACTGTAAAATTTCATTTTTAAAGGTTTGTAATAACATGATCGAAAAATAATTTCATTGAATCTGTTATTTTGAAAGCATGGCTTTTATTGAAATAAAATAACACAATTTAGTAGTACTATGATCACAGACGTTTTAGCTACTTAGTGCTTTTAGCAGTCCTCAGAAAAAAGCTGTTATATATTGGACTATTGATATTTTTTATGGACACAGCAGAATTCCAAAGAACCATTATTTCTTTTTTTTTTTCCCCCCATTAAATGGAGGAAAAAAATTGAGATTTTGCACAGGTCTCTTTCTGTGGATTAAAAAAAATAAAATTAAGAGACAGACATGTCTTTGTAAGGAAAAGACATGAAAGAAAAATGAATGGGATGAACTGCTTAAAGGGAAAAAAAAATAATCCTGCTTTATTTGATCTTTTGTGATAATCACACTCCTGGCACCCTGCCAGCGAGGCTGAGCACACTGATGTCTGGCCAAGTACAGTAATCTCTTGGTTCAAGTCTGAGGTCTGTGATGAAAATTACAAAGCAGGGACAAAATCAAAATGCCACCTGTGATTTTATTCTGAAACTAATTTGATGGAAAAAGTAATACAATGCAAACAGCCTTTTTAGTAGAGTCTACAAAACTATGACTAAATTGAAACCAATGCAAGTGGATGGAGGCAGCTATCATGCAAATACATTTGGATCTGCAGGCATTCCTTTTAAAAAGAGCGGTAGATGTCTTTGTGACAGGTAAATTGCTTTGAAATTATGTTTGAAGTCCGAGGTCAAACTTTTAAAATGATAATTTTAACTTACATCTTCCTTTATTCTAGAGCCTTTTTGCATCTCCTACATAACGCATTTGAAACCAACAAAACCACGGAAAAAAAAAGCTATCAATTCATTTCCTTAATTTACTTTCCATGAACCACCATTCATTATAGGTCAACAAACCCTTGAAGGAAAAAACCTTTTCCTTTCTCTTTTCATTCAGTAGTTTGTATCTGAACTAGTTGGCCACAGATATATGGAGAAGAATTGTATAGCCACAAAATTCTGTATGCACAATGTATTCAACTTATAAATCCAGCCAGTAGGGTCTTCTACATTATTATTCAAATGAAAGCAGAAAAAGAAACTACCAAAAATCAGCTTGTTACTTTCTTTTTTATATCTCTATTATGTCTTCCCACATTTTTACTGAAAAGTTGTACATTATTAGCAGTACTGATCAAAGTTTGTTTGGGTTTTTCCTAACAAATATTGAAGATGATTCTGAATGACTCAGAAGCTGTTTTTACAGATTTATTCTTAAAAAAAAAAAAAAATCCAACACAACAAAACACGTTATTTCCTGTATGTTACTTCAGTAAAAATCTGCTGCTCACTGAAGTGATACAGGTTACCTATTTTACCACCACCTTCTCTTTAAAGTTGGATAGTATCTTGCCATTTTTATACACGCTTACTACTCATCTCTATACTAGTACAACTTGCCGTACGCAAGCACCAGGACAATCCCTGATCTCTAGGATTTCACTGGAAACACCGCATTTCAGCAATTTCATAGTTGCTGCTATTTTCCTTCTTCTTCAGGAAGGTTCTCTATAGATTTCCTATTCTTTTTGATATTCAAGTCTGTTTCTACACTCTGTATTTCTTCCCTCCACCAACAGTGCTAATCAAAGGAATGCTTTAATAGCCACCTTAACCTTCTCGTACTTATATTTTCAGGCCACTCCTTTTCCATATTTTCCTTTGCAATCAAAAAAAAGTAACTCATTGCAGCATACACAGTACAGCACTTATTAAATTCTGTGTTTTAAATACTCAGATATGCTCATAAATTTCTCAACTACACACACACATTAATAGATAGGGAATTCAGGTATCTACATGCACATATTCACATGGACAGCATAAAAATTATTCATAAACCCATGAACATTTATATTGAAATAAAAGGTACCTACCTGGAATGAGCTGACCCAGTAACTGATGGCATCTGGAAAGGCTGAATACAGCTACTATCACCAAAAAAGGATAATGTTTCCATTTCATGATGTGTCCTTCCTTGCATTACACCAGCTCAGCAGCGCTAACGTAAACGTTACCTGCAATACACAATGGAAATAAGAACAGACAAATTAATGATAAATTTAAAGTACTCCCAAATATTTTTGCCCAGTGCAACTCTATGGAGTATGCTGGCTTCAATACATTTTAGCTATTAAAATAATACACTTTCTAACAATTAGGAAGTTGTAAACCACAACCAGAATATTAACTATCCTTGCAGAACAGAGAACCCCAAAACAGACATTTTAAAGGGAGAGAGAGGAGCACCATAGTGCATGTGTATATTTTAAAGTGCTGCAAGTTGTTTGGTCAAGTTATTAAATTGCTCAGTTGAACAAGATAATTTAGTGTAGGTTTAATCCAGCTCAGTTAAAGGAAATACTTAAACATTTGCCTAAGTTGAAAATGCTTCAATCCTATTCAGCTTTCTATACAAGCAGGGTTAAAACTCTACACTACTCCTCTTCCTAATGACATGAAGTTTTGCTGAATGAGGATTAGGGATAATTTTACCCAGTAATAACTTGAACAGTTAAGGTAAATTTCTGGTGAGTTTCTGTGTTCTTAAGGGCAGAAAATTTTCATCTGACTAGCAGGAAAATGGAATCTTATGAAGGAAGAAAATATTTTGAATCAAAATGTGACTTTTAGACTCATTTTTCTGACCACCACAACCATAGTTTGGAAAGTATTCACACCACCACCACCGCTGCTGCAAAATAGTCTCTGGTTTTGCTACTCACTTCTCACACTTCAGCTATGCTAGTGCTTAGGACAGGCTTTGCCAGAACTCCTCAGGCCTTGTTCACAGCTTACCAACCTGTTCAAAATGCCTTTCTTCTATAGGTTTCTAAAAAACACGCAGCGTTTTCAGATGAGCATAGGTTTCTAAAAACAGTAAGGTGTTTTTTAGACAATCTCTTAAATTAAATATATACAATCTGTAAATAAGTGGGTTTAGTGTTTTGTTTGCTTGGGGTTTTTTTGTTAGTTGGTTGTGTTTTTTTTTTGGGGGGGGGGGATGTTGGTTTTTTGGGGTTTTGTTTTGTTTTTTTAATAAGGGCCTTTATCTCAATATAAGCCAAAATGTGTGTGACTGCAATGTCCCATATATTGCACAGTATCTGGGCTTCATGTCAAGCTCTTGACGACAAAAGAGATGCTATTTTATGTGTCTGTCCAGTTACTAGATGCGCACAATTACCTGACCATAACCAACAATTAGAGACCACCGAAGGCAACTGTAAATGTGAAGCAGGCTGACACATGAAGCTGTATTCCAACAATAAATAACTTAGACCTTTCTAACGTTACAACTGCACTGCTCATTTCTCTCTCCTGGTACTCATTCCCCTTGTAGTTTAAAACACATACTCGCAGATGAACAGTTTGGATTATGACTCCTATATTACCTAAATGCCAGCAGACAGAATCATAACAGTGAAAAAAACCTATGGTGCCATCAGTCACTTCTTCAGTCTGCTGGGACAGAGAATTTTGAGCTGTAAAGCTAATATATATTTAATGACTACTGATAAAGAGGTTGCATCGCTACTGGGAGTATTTGGTGTCATCTAATACTTTTGGATGTTCAAAAATGCATAAATAAGCTAAACATGAATAGATTCAATCACCTACACATGCTGCGTTTTACATTTGCTTCTTCTGTTACACATGCACTTCTGTTATCTTAGCAACCAGAAATAATAATATTCTATTTCCTACCACTGTCATTACCTGAATCCTTCAAAATATTTTTTCTTCATTTTTCTCACTTCATCTGCACCTGCACACAAAAAACCAGTTCCTTCCATTCCCATTCTTCTAATTTCCCCTATCTCTTGTATGACTGCTCTTCTGTTGCAAACAGCTTGACAGCTCTTAATGGCAGAGTTAACAGCAATTAATGGCCAAGGTGTTATATGCTGCTCTAAATGCTATTCGTGATATGATTCCAAGACTGAAATGAGGATTTGCAACTTCAGACCTTTACAATATCGATCTCCTTCTCTGTACAGTAACACAGGCTTGCTTTATAAAACTATTTACCACTTTGGCTTCAGATTCCTATAGTTTCTTTACTTTCTGCCTGCAAATACAATATTGAATGTTGTTTCTAATGCAAAGCTGATAAGGCAGCCCATTGAATTTGGTTCCCTAAACAACAACAAAAAAATAACAATTTCACTTAAGGATTTACTTTGTCATTATAATGTGAGGCGCTCACATAATATACATCAATCTGAAATAATCATTTCATTAATACACGTTGCAAAATTGTTCAAGGACTCAGAGGTTTAATAAGAGTCTAAATCTTCCCATCCAGTGGCAGAACACAACTCCTACTGATCTCAGTAGGAGTTAAGATCACACATTCTAGAGGCAGCATTTGATTTGTGGACCAAGTTGTACTGGGTTTATGTGGCAAGGTGCTGGCAGAGGGGTTGCTGTGGGGTGGCCCGCGCCAGGCACAGCCAGCTCCAGCAGACCCGCTGCAGGGCACAGCCGAGCCTCTCAGCCACGCTGGCGGTGCCTCTGGGAACGTCTGTGTAAGATAGGCAGAGAAATGGGGGAGGGAAAGGTCAAAACCAGGAGAGGGAACACCAAGGTAAAAGCAGGAGGAGGGGGAAGGAGGTGCTCCACGTGCCAGAGCAGATTCCCCTGCAGCCCGTGGAGAGGACCACGCTGGAGCAGATGTCCACGCAGCAGCCTTTGGAGGACCCCGGGCTGGAGCAGGTGGAGGTGCCCTGAAGGAAGCTGCAGCCCATGGAGAGCCCATACAGGAGCAGGTTTATCCCGAAGGACGGCAGCCCATGGGAAGGGCCCACGCTGGAGCAGGGGCAAAGTGTGAGGAGGAAGGAGGAGCAGCAGAGAGGAGCTCTTACAGACTGACCACAGCCCCCATTCCCCATCCCCCTGCATCACTCCAAGGAAAGGAGGGGGGATGCGAGTGGGGGGTAAGCGGGGAGGAGGTAGAGGAGGTGGGGCTGAAGGGGTGAAGTTGAGCCTAGGAAAAACAGGGAGGGGAACATTTTACCTTTTGTCTGTCTTTCTCATCATCCCACTCTACTTTCATCAGCAATAAATTTTGGTCTTTAGCCAAGGTTAACCCACCACAACCATAAAGTTAGGAGGGGAGATGAATCCCAGCAACATACTTTGTGCCTCTTGCCCTATCTGTGAAGTCATCCCATGTGTGAATCCAAAGGTTTGTCTTTTCCATACCTCTCTCTTCCATTTACCTACTTGGTAGCCTATCACTTCTTTTTAAACCCTTTGGATGTGACAGAGCTTCACAGGGAGCTCAGACCATGACTGCCTGGCTTGTTTGTTAAAACCTCTTCTGCCCTCTAATTCTGCTTGTGGTTTATGTTTGAAATATAATATTTAATTCTAAAACACAAAATTATTTCAGTGTTATTAAAAACATTATTCTTACAGAAAATTTCAGTGAAGATGGCTTTAATGAAGGCAAATAATTTTAATATGAAAACAAAGCATTTCAGTCTACAGTTTAAAAATAGTTCTTGTAGATTTTCCTTGAAAACAATCCTGAACAGGAGACTAATTCTCTATATTCAGAGTATAGTGCTTTCTTCTGAAATAGTAGCCCTGATCGCAGGAAAGATAAAGTAGAAAAAAGATGTCATCAGAATGGAAAATGGTTTTCAGATAGAAGTTGAGTTCAGCAGAAGAGAAACAAGATCTTTCTTATCATAGTCTACTGCCACAGTCCCACAATTCAAGTACTACACTATAGTGGAAGAAACCCACAGAAACATATCACAACCAAAGGGATTCAGCTGGCCATTTAAAACACTACTTCCTTTAGTGCATACTAAAAGCCCGTGAAGTATCTGCCACGTGCATGTAGAACTTCTATTCATATACAAATTTCTCAGTGTCATAATATTTAAATTTTTGATTATAATAACTGGAGCTAAATGTTTCTGTGTTTAGTCCTTCTTTGCAATTAGCCTTTCAGTATCTGAAATATAAAACTAATATTGCAGAATAAGGACACTGGCACTAATTAGATGTTGCCATCGATAGAAGGATGCACTTGCCATATAAACTTCAGCTGGCCTGAGACCGCACTTAACTCCCTACCAAATGTCTGTAGATCTACACCAGCAAGTGCAAGAGAAGATTCAGGTCCAATGCGTTGTCCAGAGTGCACAATGAAGATAAACACTGGCTCCTCTATGACATTATAATCATTAAAGAATCAATGGCAAATTAAACTGCACAAACCCAGAGGGGAAAGAAGCACTACGGTAAATGCAGGGAGAGGGTGTAATCAATTATTTTCTTCCACCTCCCAAGTATAGTGCTATTTATCACTATAGCCAGTGCAGCATTCAGCAGAAGCAAAGACCCTAAGACAAGGCCAAAACCAAGGCTGGTTTTCTTTTCATTTCCTCTTCCCCCCTTCCTCTTTTTTTTCCCCCCCCCCCTACAATTTGATTAATAATATTGCTTTTCTCAGAAATGGTTAAGAGCTTGGTAAGACTGAATTTTGGCAGTATATAGAATAGAAAAGAAGGTCACAAAGGTCCAGTAATTAAGATTCTAACTTGTAAAAATAACTTCCCTTTATAAAAATCTATGCACTTTGGTAAATATTATCCTAAAGAATATTGTTTATCTATAGGATAAGACAGAATTTTGATTTGCCCTGTATCAATAGGCCATTTTGGAGTGGGCTGGCAAAATTTCACTGAAAGCAGAAAAAAGAGAAAATCTTCCTTTTGAAACAATGTTAACTGATTGTGAATGCAGAATATTTTTAAAACTTCTCATGCATCGTTAGGTCTGCTGATATTGGATGGACCTTTCCATATATTCAATCCTTTTGTTATAAAGTCCTAATGTATATTAGTCGGACACCCAGTTATCTGGTCATCTCTGTTTAGACTGACATTACTTCTGAACTTACTCCTCCTGTGCATTATCATCAGTAAAGTTATATATCACTGAAATTAAGAACTTCCCTCTTCTATTGTAAACATCCTGTCTTTGTTAAACTAAACTTATGCGGAGTTCCAGGAGGATGAGAAGGAAGCACTGCCATACATTGTCTCAACTGTTTCCATTTAGGAGCAACAATGACAGAGGGTTGATGAACTAGAGGAAAAAAGTCTGGCCAGCTCCTTTTCTGTTATAAAGTAAATCAACTCTAGGAAGATCAAAGCAGCTAAAAAAATATAAATCTATTTAAACCAGAGTAGTTATCGGTATAGACCATCTATGGATCTGGACTATAATCCTTTCAGTGACAGTTTCAGCAGACATTCATGAAGCTCACCTTATTTAATCTTTCAGTATTGCAAAACATTTGAGTTTTTTAGAACCAATTGTTAGGTCAGTTTTAACAAGTATGATGCAAGATTTATACTTTACTTATTTTAAGCTGTGTTGTTTGTTTGTTTAAATGGAGAGAGAAAACCAAGAGTAAAATAATTAATAATAGATCGAATGTGCTTAATTTACATTTCTAAGTTGCCACGTGACACTCAGTCTTACCTAGATTTTGATTGTCTAGATTCTCTGTATGGTACTAAGCAGTAACACAGGACTAGTGCACATAGTAATTAAAAAAAAGAAGAAGAAGAAGAAGAAGAAAAAGCTGTGTCCATGTTCATCTACTCATACTGAAAGACCGCAGCAGAAACCCAAACAGCAGTATCAGCCTGACAAACTGTGGTATGTGACATAGGCCATAGCCTAAACCCTAAATACCCTCTACCATGCTGCCTACACATTAAAGCTCAGTGTGAGGAGCCAAACTTATGACAAAAGAAAACATCTTTTCTCTCACTAGTCTCATTCTCATAAACAACCTGTCTACCAGAAGTTCTGCTAATCTCTAACAATTCCTTCATGTCTCTGGCTATATAAGTTGAGATTAGTTTTGAACGAGGGACAACTTTAACAAAGAAGTTTTCCTCAAGGAGGACTGCGTGAGACAGTGAGCAACAGAACATGATTTCTTCATAAGGAAGCAAAATATTTATAATGCAATAAATGTGCAATGCGAGGTATGAAGCATGAAGTAGAGTGTTAAGGAGTGTAAAGAGAAAAAAAAAAAAAAACCACAAACAAAACAACCCCGCAACGCAACCCCCAACAATCCCATTAACTGTCAACCAGTGGTTTCCAATTGTTCTGTGAATCGGGACCACTGGAGAAAACTGACAGTGCTCTGCAGGCTACTGCTCCTGCCTGACCCCCGGACTACTGGTCTCTCTCCAGGAGTCAGATTAGGTTCCTGAGCGCCTACTGCTCTCTGCCTCTTCTGCCTGCTGCGCCAGGAGCAATACAGAGACACTGTCCAAGCATGCAGGGCCGGGGTTAGGAAAACCAAAGCCCACCTGGAGGTCAGTCTGGCGAGGTACATGAAAGGCAACAAGAGGGACTTCTACAAGTACATAAGCAGCATAAGACAATCAGGGAAAATGAGGTAGGGGACCTGATTCATGTGGATAAATACCTGCTGGAGGGAATGAAAAAGAGGGAGCCAGGCTCCTGTCAATGGTGCCCAGTAACAGGACTAAAGGCGCAAATTGAAACACAGGAAATTCTACTTAAACATAAGAAAGAATTTTTCCACTCTGAGGCTGATTGGACAGTGGGATAGACAGCCCAGAAAAATGTGGAGACTCCATCCTTATGTGCAAAACCTGATAAGACACAGTCCTGGACAAGCTGCCCTGTCTGACCCTGCCCTGAGCAGGGCACTGGACTAAACCATGTCCTTCCTGCCTCAGCTGTGATTATCCTGCTTCACTGTCTAAGAACCGCAGCACCAAAATCAACAATGTATATACTGTTTCAGAAAATGCAGTATTATAAATTGTCTAGCGCAGAATGAGGGAAGGCTACCTCTCACAGAAAACTAGTCGCAAAATGCTGAGAAGCTGTAGTGTAGAGCAACTAGAAAAGCCAGCAGCATCACACGGTCCTGCAGCAGAGGCTGACTGTTTGTTTGGCGTATGCTAGGCATGTCTTCTAGGGTTTAAATGAAAAAAGATTTAAAAAAATAAATATATATGTGAGTACTAGAAAAGTCACTTATCCTGTGAGAAATCCTCAATGCATGGTCAAAATTGGAAAGTTGATGAGGTTTTTGATGATATTTTTGGGGGAATAACCTGATGATCCCACAGGTACGCAGAACATACACAGAGACTAACGCTTAAATATGCTATGCAGCATTGTAAGCCATTGCCTGTCATCTCAGTGCTTGTTGTGTTCAGGCTGATTATTCCCCTGGAATGCAAAAATCGATTCCAACTTGCAAACTATTATTTTGCACAGACCCACAGTATTGCAGGTTTTGTTCTCTATTTTATATTCAGTCACTCTCAGGGGAGCAATCAGAGGCCAAAGGTAATTGGTAACAGTCACCAGTGAATTCATTGGACAAAACTTTCCTCAAATCCAGAAGATAATTTCATTCTGTTAATTAGCCTTTTTCGCTGAAACTGCTGATATAGCTAAAAGCTGTGGGAAGAGAGGGGAGAAGAGAAGATATTTGTATCAATACTCCCAAGAAGCCATACAAGAGAGTGAGAGGGAAAGATCTTAAAGTCTTAGTTAAAAACTTTACAGTGCAGGATACTCTGTGTGTGTGCACACGCACAAGTGCTTGCGTGAGAGGAAGAGGTGATGTAGCTTTAGAGACATCTCTAATCCACTAAAATTTACTTGTTCTTCGAATCTAGAGACGAGTGACGTTTTGGGTTGTTCTTCCCATTTGTAGCCAGGCTGCCTGGCATAATTCTCGCTTGCAGAACACTAAATTTCTCTATAATTAATGAAATTTGCCAAAGGAGCAGAACTACAGTCTCCAGGAGCTTCAGCTGACTGACTCCATACCACTCTAAAATACAAGACTTTTGAAACAGCTGTTTGGTTTGTTTGGCTTTTTAAAAAAAATGCAATTTCCTATTTTTCAAAATTCTATCTCCTTTAATCAACCTAGGCCTCCCTTTTTACATAATAAGGGACCATCTCTTAATAAGGGCAAGCAAATAAATGTGAAGCAAATCCTGTAGTAACAGCACTATGGAAAACTCTACAGGAAAATTAATTTAATTCAGAGCTGGATTTGGATGTGGTACCATATCCAAAACTAGGTCTAAAGCAGGGAGGGGAAAGAAAAAACCCAACAATACTTGGTTAGTAGCTGGATGACTAACTGAGGCAGGGTGTCTGCAAAGAACTTGCACATAGTCATGAGAATAGAAATTATAACAAAATTCATGGATTATCTATGAGGTTGCTGTCTTTTAAATGCTTTGCACTGGTTTAGTGAGATTTTCTTTTTCTGACTGAGATTCAATAACCAGGAAACAAGGCTTCAACATGATTCTGAACCCAAATTACAAGACTGCCAAGTATCAAATACCAGTCTATACCCACTCAGAAGAAACTAATGTGTATGATACAAAATAATTTTCTCATTATTTCTCAAGTCTGCAAAACAGTATGACAAAAGTAGAAAGGAAAGTTCCCTTCAGGGATACTCCTACTTGTGAAGGTCAGGTAGAAAGTGGTACTCTACTCCTATTGTATCAGATACTTCCACCTTTCATTTCTATAAACTTCTTTTACACATATGTGAAGCAAGAAGTATCTTCTGTTCAAACTTAAATAGGTTACTTCAAAGAGGCTTGAACTCATTAAAAGCAATGCTATCTCTTCAAAACAATAAGAATATGCTTGCACTCTAAATTTATGACAAATTCAGTAGCAGTGGAATGAGCCCTGTGTTTTCCATTAGACAAATCTTAAAAGCTGGCTCAATGTTAAAAAAAATTTGCTTTTTGACATACAACCAAGGAATTATCTAAATAAAGCAAGAACCTTCTTATATCTTATATTATGGATGCATTATCTTTTTTTGCCTTTTGGCAAATCCACAACTTGTGTCTCAACTACCAAGACTTTCAAGGGAGTGTTTGGAAAAAACTGGGTATTGTATTTGTTGCAGATTTCCCAATAAGAAATGCCATGTTTCCAAATTGCTTCTCTAGAGCTACATACTCATCACTTTTTAAACAGGCAAAAAAATATCATTAGTAATGCCTTGATGTAATTAGCAATTTCTTTATTAGTAAGAAATATTGTCAATGTTCAAACATTATTAAATAGTGGACATTTTAAGCAGTAAAGTGGTTGTTGTCAAAAGTATTTCCAGAGTCACATGGAAAAGAAACAACATTTGATAGAAAAAAAAAATCCAGTGCCTGAAAGGTAAAAAAAAAATAAGAAATTCCTTTGACTGCATTTTGACTCCTCTGTTACACCTGATCAAAAAAAGCAAGGGTTTTTCAAAGGCATTTAGCTTTAAACATTCACAGTACCTTTGAATGTCCTCAGCAGTACCAGGAAAGAGGGATTCAATTTTCAAAGATAATTGTGCCAGATAACTGTCTCATCCCTTTTCAGAAACAATCTGATAAATACCTAATTACCAGCCAAGTGATTTCAGAGCCACACAGCTGGGCCTGAGAAAAGGCTACAGGGAATGACAAGGTCCCCCCTAAAGCCATCGAGAGCACAAGGCAGTTGGTTTGTGAATTACTTCATTTATTCAGCTGATAAAATGCATAGAAAATCCCCAGAGAAAACAAAATATTCAGAATATGTTCAAATACTAAACAGAATCAATATTTAACCAGAGAAGTAAAATATTAATTTTCAAATAAAACAGGACTGCATACTACAGAACAATTACATTCCAAAACCCACAACAGTAAATATTTGAGTCCTTAAAACCACTCATTTTTCCAGAAAGCATTTGTACACTAGTCAGCCTAACCTTGTCTCGTATTGATATATAATGCTATATAATAAGAAATTGGCTTTAGAGTAATTTATATTGCAGTCTTGTTGCAAACTTAAAAAGCAAACTTAAACTTGTTATCTTAAACAATTATAGTCTTAATTGTCAAACTAGAAAGAATTTATAAATTGTCACCAATGTTCAAGAACACTCTCATCCTTAAAAAAAGCGGTAATTGTGGTAATCCACAATCCTTTCTAAAAATAAAGAGTAGCTTCACTTCTAAGTTATTTTCACTGATTAAAAAATCCCACAAGCATATGCAGCATCTCAGATTTCAGTGAAACTTTTTAAACCGTACATTCTAAAAGCCAATCCTGTAATCTTGCTGAATTCCTTGTGCTTGCAGAAGTGTTGGCCCCTACTATATCTCCTAAATATTAATGGAGTGGAGAGCATGAAATATCAACATAATGATGCAGAGTTCAGAATCACAGATGGGAAGCAGAAGATTACTGATAATGCTTCAACAATATTAAATTGACCAAGTTATATATTCCTCGGGCTTTATGAAATACGCGTTTGCTTTGTGAAAAATGCAACAGATCTGGGGTTGTAATCTCGAAAGTACACATTTCTGACCTAACTCTGCTCCCAGATTGGAGCAAATTGATTGGAATTTTGGAAATGCAATGAAATAGGGATGCATCTATGCACTTCTGTAAATCCCACTGACATAATTTAAAAACACAAAAAGTGTTACATATACATAGCAGAGAGGTGAGTCAACGGCTGTTGAGTAGGCAATGTGGGAACAAAGATTTAAACTAAGCTGGTTGCCGTTACTCTGGAATGGAACAGTAGCAATCGCACAGTCAAGAACAGAGGGACAGTTTTAAAAACTGTTACTTTCAGCTTCTCAAGCTAGTGACAGCATTTCTGCATGTGTTATTATTCACCTTGCACGTAAACATGAATTAAAGCTGACTGAGAAGAGCCGACACTCTGCTAGCATTTAGGGTCCAGCAGTCAGGCGTGCATATTCAGTGGGGCAGGCAGGAAAAAGTCCTGGGGTTTTCTTGTCTGAAAATTAAGATTTTTACCTCAGACCATAGCTTTGATGTAACCAGTGTTGTGAAAGTGTGTTTAAAAATGAAGTAAAATTCACAGATAAATTCTCTCCCCAATTACAATTTAGCAGATAGAGATCTGAGTGGTAGTCAGTTAATACCAAGAAAAGCCCAGACTCCACTTCAGTGCATGGTGAAAGCTTTGTGTTCATCTAGCCTCCAAGCTTCTTGGGCTTCTATCTATCATGACAGACAGAAGCAGTAAATGCCCT
Source organism: Aramus guarauna (assembly GCA_013400195.1). Taxonomy (NCBI): domain Eukaryota; kingdom Metazoa; phylum Chordata; class Aves; order Gruiformes; family Aramidae; genus Aramus; species Aramus guarauna. The sequence continues at coordinate 787,583 of VXBL01003978.1, forward strand.
CTCATATTTAAAACTGAAATAAAAAAAAAAAAAAAAGGAACACTAGAAAAAGTCTCCGTGCACAAAGCAAAACAGGGGATACTTTCCACTGCAAAGCTACAAAACAATAAGCATTTTGGGACTGTGGGACTGTAGCCTCTGGAGGTAAAAGGTTTGCCAGAACTCTTTTCCTCTTCAGATTCAACTTCGAGGGAAAGAAAAACACCCTGGGTTTTGCCCTTAATAAGAGCAAGAACTCAAAAGGATTTGCAAATCCTGCCCCACCAACATGCTTTCTCAGAGACAGAAATTTACATCAGGATTGAAAGAATATTCAGCTCTCCCCTAGAGCACATTCATCCTTCTGGGGTCACGAGTAAAGGTGAAGCTTAAACAATATAAGAACTTGTCCACTTCTTGGTTAAAGAGACTTGTGTGAAAGTAACTTGTTGGGGGAAAGGAAGATGATGCCAGCTTTCATGAAGACACTGGAAGAGTGGCAGAATCCCTTTAAAACTGAGACAATCTAGTAAGGTCATTATGATTGTTAATAAAAACTCTTTCCTCTGCTGTTTTGGATGAAGCCATGGCATTTAGCTGCAGTATGGGGCAGCAAGCAGCCAAGCTGTCATTGCAGAGGGATGTTTGGGACTGGCTGCACCTCTGAAAAGCCCCATCCTGTCCATACCCCAGCAGACATCAGAGCCTCTCCCTCTGCAAGGAGTATTATTGCCTCCTAGCCTTTTTGGGACCAAAGCCAGTAGCTTTTCTGCTATGCTTCATACT
>VXBL01003978.1:788517-866177 GCA_013400195.1 Aramus guarauna
TGGGGTCTCACAAGAGCGGAGTAGAGGGGCAGAATCACCTCCCTTGACCTGCTGCTCACACTTCTTTTGATGCAGCCCAGGACACGGTTGGCTTTCTGGGCTGGAAGTGCACACTGCCGGCTCATGTTGAGCCTTTCATCAATCAACATCCCCAAGTCCTTCTCCTCAGGGCTGCTCCCAATCCATTCTCAACTCAGCCTGTATTTGTGCTTGGGATTGCCCCAACCCATGTGCAGGACCTTGCACTTGGCCTTGTTGAACTTCACGAGGTTGGCATGGGGTCACCTCTGAAGCGTGTCAAGGTCCATTTGGATGGCAGACTTAAAGCAGACTTCTTCAGAGAGTAAAGCCATCTCACTGTCAATTTTGCTGCCACTAGCTTTTAAACCAGGAGTCCAGCGTGAAGTGAAACACAAAGATTTACAGTAATTGCATTTCTACATCTTCTGAGACTGTAAATCTTTGGGTTAAAGGAAATGTTGCCACACCCAGCCCCAAGAGGAATGCAGGGAGGACATAACCCTTACCTCTTCTCTCTGGCTAATGGGCCCATGCAGAACTCCACACCAGCTCCAGGGGAGTAAGATGCAGGACAATGAAGTGGTGGGCCTTAAAGTATGTGGGAGGGAATGAAAAAGGAGATCTGGGATTATTTTGGAAAGAAAGTTTAGTGGATGCAGGATGTGAATCTTTCAGAACCCAAGTCCTTCTTGTCCTGCTATTTCAGTTTCAGCCTCCTATGAGGAGAATAGCCAACAGGGGTGGGGGGACCACAGACTACATGCAAGAAAGTGCTATTCTGTAAACCCTGATAATCTCTTGAGTATGCTTTATGAAAGGGATTTATTTAGTCTATGTGCTGTCAACAAGCTATGAAAAATTGAGGTATCGCCAGCAAGTTCCTACCAGAGCATGATGGACTCCCTGTTCCTACAAGTAGGAGGGAAGAGAGAATCTGAGGCAAGACCTGAAATCTTATTGTTAATATTCCTATGGAATTGAAGTTTCAGACAAGATATATTTAAAACTTGCACTAAATTTTATCAGGAGTAGGATATACAAAAGAAGTTTCCCTCACAATCTAAATACTAATTTGAAAATGCAAATCACTCCTAAAAAGAATATCATCCCCTTATTCCGCCCCACCTCCCCGCCTTCCTCCTTGGTTTCTCCCTTTAAGAAAATCTCTTACAGCGTATTTTCAAACATCTCATCAGTTTATCTGCTGAAGAGCTAAAACAGAACTCTAATTGACAGATTGAATATTTTGAGCCTGGAAAACTTCCCTTGTGATGATGTTTCCAGACCATTAATCCCATCTATAGAAACAGAGAACCTGTAAGTGTCCATTAGTATATGAAGTACAGCAAACAAGAGCGTGCTTTTTAAGTTCTAAGTATTAGTATAGAAAAATAAACAAAAAGGATAAAGCTCCTAAAAAACATCCTGATCAGGAAAGCACAACAGATATGGAAGAGAATGAAGGTTTTATGTCTCAGAAAGGCTATACAAACTTAGAAATTCTGATGCAAAACTTGAAATAACATTTACTTACAAGATCAAAAAAAAACCCCACATGTATGTCTGTATTGGGTTTGGGTGGCAAGGTTTTGGTAGGGGGATGGAGCTACAGGGGTAGCTTCTATGAGAAGCTTCCCCCATGTCCAACACAGCCAATGCCAGCCGGCTCCAAGATGGACCTACTACTGGCTAAGGCCAAGCCCATCCGCAATGGTGGTAGCGCCTCTGGAATAATGTAGTTAAGAAGGGGAAAAAAGTGATGTGCAACAGCAGCCAGAGGAGAGGAGTGAGAATATGTCAGATGAACAGCTCTGCAGACACCAAGGTCAGGGAAGGAGAGGGAGGAGGAGTTCCAGGTGCCAGAGCAGAGATTCCCCTGCAGCCCATGGAAAAGACGATGGTGCAGCAGGCTGTCCCCCTGCAGCCCATGGAGGAAGGATGATGACGGAGCACGTATCTACCTGCAGCCTGTGGAGGACCCCACACCGGAGCAGGTGGAGGCACCTGAAGGAGGCTGTGACCCCACGGGAAGCCCGTGCTCGNGAGTCCTTCCCCTGAGGAGGAAGGTGCAGCAGAGACGTGTTATAAACTGACCGTAACCCCCATTCCCCATCCCCCTGTGCTGCTGAGGGGGAGGAGGGAAAAAAATCCAGAGTGAAGTTAAGCCCAGGAAGAAGGGAGGGGTGAGTGGAAGGTGGTTTAGATTTGGTTTTATTTTCTCATTACTTAGCTCCAATTTGATTTGTAATAAATGAAATTAATTTTCCCGAGTCAAGTCTGTTTTGTCTGTGGCAGTAACTGGTGAGTGATCTCTCCCTGTCCTTATCTCAACCCAGGAGCCTTTTGTTGTGTTTTCTCTCCCCTGTCCACCGAGGAGGGCAGTGATAGAGCGGCTTTCCAGCCAGAGTCAACCCACCACACTCTCAAATTCCGGAGTTTCAGCTACCCAGATAGCACAGTAGACCAAAGCCTGGCAAAAATTTTAATTCATATTATCCCCTATCAATGCAATGAACTTTCCTGAGAGAAAACATTCAGCTCAAACAAAAGGGATTTTACTTTGTCAGAATATCTAATATACTACAACTTCAGATTAACTGGCTAGTATTTTGTCAGGTCCCTAGTTTCTAGCATGGATCCTCACACATTTTGTATCTGTCAGATGCACAATCAGATGCTCACACATGTATCATGCTCCCTGTAACTACAATGGACACCAGCTATAAACATATTTTAAAAGTTATGGATGTGCCTGACATAACTGGTGTGACCTTTCCTAATAGAGGAACTGCTGTATAATCACTCTCAGGTGGGCAAGAAAATAAAACATCTTGAATCACTGAATTCAGTCACATCAGCAGGAATTTGAAAACGTGGACCAAATAACTAAACTGCTAGCTCCTAAACCTTCAGAGACTAAAGCTTAAATATTCCTGAGCTGGACAGAAACAGACAATTGGAAATTTATAGAGGTGGACAACTGATTTCCTAGCACTAAATCATAATGACCAAACTAACTTGTAATAGATGAATAATAGGGGTAGGAAAAAAAAAAAGCTGAATCCACAGGAATTGTGTATTCGTAACTTAATAACCAGCTGTATTTCTGCATATTTCATTTAAACAGTTCTCTCAATCTGGGACTATTAGAGGAGTGACTACCACACAGGCATTGCGAGGGTATAATTTTTAAAAGGCTAAGAGTGATTCAAGAGAAACATTTTCATCTTTGACTTTAGAAAAAGTTCTTATTTTCTTTTATTGATGCAGCTGCCTCTCTGGAAATACCTGAAATAAAGTGGCATTCATTTCTTAACAAGCCCTACGCTATCAGAAATGTTACCAGTGGAGCAAGACAACACCACCATATACCTTCTCTCTGAACTGGAAACTGAAACAAAGAATGTTAATTAGATGTTAGAGAAAATCATGCATGTGCTGGCTTGTGCAATTGGCACTTTTGGAAGGCAATATTGCTTTCCTAGGACTCAAAAAAAAAAAAAAGAGGCAATATTAACTCAACTTCATGAAAGCAAGACAGTATAAAAAACTGACTCAAGATACTGTTACCCCACTTTACCCCTTTTTAAAATAATAATGTTGTTCTACTATTTCCATTACCTTGCCTTTCCACCCCCCTCTTTCCCCTTCTTTCCTTTCAGATAAGTCTGCAGACCTGGATCCCCACAGATGGGTTCTTTTCAGCACTCTAACGCTACAACCCATGAGAAGCAGTGAATTAGACATTCATACGGCTGCCGTGTAAATTTACTCACATCTTGAGCATATGATTTATCATATAATCAGATGAACTAATCGGTATTAATGAAGAGGTTCATAACATGCCTCACTCACATTCCTTGCACACATTAAACTGATTCAGAGCTACTCTTCTCCAGTTCTTCTCCTGTTAGTGAGAGGGAAATAAATTTCTTTTAAATCCTTGCTCTCATCTGTGCTAACCCATATCACCACCCACTTTCCATTTATTTCTGGAAAAATTGATACTTAATTTGTTTTCAATTTTGTTTTCAATCTGCCTTGGAAATCTCCAGCATGTATTGGCAGGCAAAAAGGTGAATTTTTTGAGTATCACAAAGAGTATGCTTTACAGAGTATGAAATATCCCTCAACTTTTAACTGGAAAAAAGTAACAGTTAATAATATTTTCGCAGGGAAATGAGTATGCACTAGCATACTTGTATGTGCTTATAGCATAAGACTGTACCTTGTACAACAAGCACTAAAAATAAAACCTCTAACAATATATGATCATAATTAATACAGTAATAATTAATACCAATCAAGCTTCTTTTGCATAACCACAAAGTAATTCAACAATTTCAGTATCTGAAGCAAAATATTTTAGTCATTCCCCAGTACTATTCACATTTTTTTTCATGTCAGCCCATGCGCATACTTTTACTAACATCTCTTTCACAAATACCAGCATCCTAACACTTTGCTGTCAAACTTTGTTGACTGAGTCTTTACTATCATGAGACAATCTGTTCACAAGCATGAAATTTACAGCTATCCTGGTCTTTGCACAATAGTTTATACCCTTCGTATGAACCCTGCTGTTTTTCCCTCTCGGCTGAGGTGGTGCTGCCACGAGAAACTGCTTCTCGGTTGCTCTAGGTGCCTCCAAGTTCCACAAAGACTCCGCGTATGCAGAGCACTCTAATAGCTCAAGAGCCATGAACTGAAGTGCCGGCAGATGACAAATCAAAATCTCATTTTCATAAAATGAACACTACCTCTCCCGGCATTTAAAGTTCTTGTCTGAAATTGCCTTTGATGAAACAAGAAAGTTCAACTGAAGTCAGGGAGAACACACTAAAGTACGCTGCTGTGCTCGGCCGTGGACCCACAAAGACACATGTTGGGACACACTCTAACGTATGCTTTGGAAGACAGCACCTTCATCAGTACACTGGGAAAAATTTTACCCTTATGAATGCCTACAGAAAATAACCCTCTGCTCCCCTCCCCCAGTAAAATCAGCTTAAAAATACTCTCTCAGATAAAACATAACCAAATACAAAGTAATTCATGACTGACAAATTGATGACATTCTTCAAAGCAATAGATGTTGCTCTACCACTGCAGGCAAGGAAAACTAAGACAAATAAAAATGTAGCACATGAATAGAAATCACAGCAGGTTTGATTACAGCAAAAAAAATAAGAAAATCCAAAGCTCCTGAAAAGCAGTTTGAAAACCACAGTCCTAGGTAAGAAAAAAAAATCCTGTTTTTCAAATGGCAGCCAGAAAACCAAATTTCCCTGCAAAAAAACATTTCCTGTTTTAATATTCAGACTCCAATCTTCAAAAGTCGATATTTATAAGATTCCTTTTAGCAATTTGCTCTACTAATCTAAAATAGCATCGCTCACATTTACATATAAATTAAGCCAACTATATTATCATATTCTTTAAGCAGTTTATTTACTTTGTACTTGGCAAAGCAACTGTTTCAGTTTTCCATAATGTAGACTATATCATATAGAATATATCCATCTTCTCTGAACATCTGAAACGGAATAAACCGAATTGTATGCCCAGTGTGACATAGAGTAGATTCAGAATACAATATTAGAAAAAGGGAAGTAAGAAAACAGTGCAGGAACGACACAATATAGTTTTACCACTCTTCCATTTAGTGCAACCCGTCACTCCAACAGTAAGTCTAAACCACTGAATTTTACATATGAAAGTCAATCTGATCTGCTGGGCAAACATTCAGCCAATTTATTTTAATGGATCACTGTCTCCATTCAAACATAAATCAAACTCAGTGTTATAATAATAGAAGATATGAGAAGAACTTCTGGTAGCAGATCTATCTTCAAGTCATGAAACCTGCAATAAATGCACCCTTTATTAAAAGTATCTAGTCACCGTCAACGGCTTTTGGGTTGGGTTGGTGTTTTTTTGTGTGACTCTGATACAGGCTATTTACTAAACAGAATATATAAGCAGCTTTATTGACAAATAACAGAGTAACCTCTCTACTCCTGACCTGTCTTCTTCTACCTAATCTCCTACCTCAGCTGTCTCACTGACAGGTCACCTCGCTGGCATGCCATCAGCTTAACATGGCCAAAATTGACCTCTTTGTCTTCCCACTCGAGCACTGCATCACCAGCATCCCCTCGTCACTCAAGCCTGTAATAAAAATGTCATTTTTGTTTCACCCTTCCCTCGCCTTCCTAATCCAGATCATAAATAAATCTTTCTCCTGCTTCTTCTACACATTAAAGACAATTTTCTTCCTTTTCGCCTGCACAGCTAAATGCTCACTTAAGCTCCTGGTTCTCATTTTGATTCATTTATTCGCAAGCTCCATTACATCGTATCAACCATTCCCTTTCAGACCATTCTAAATGCAGTTTTTAGTTTTATCTCCATCTAGGTTTCATCACAATGGGTAAAAATTCCAAAAGCGTAAAACAGCCTAAAACCCAAAGATCCTTGAATCCATTTAGGATTCTAAATGGATACGGGTCATTTTTGTAAGCACTCATGCAGCTAAAGATGCAGATTATTATCAGACACATGAACATCTACAAAAGCTTCTCTCTGACAATGGCACATCAGCCCCTAAGTATCTTGGAAATTGGACAATTTTACACACTCATCCATTCTTGTAATCCTTCTGCCACCTTCTTGTGTTTCATGCACCAATTTTTTTCATATCATCTCTTAACTTTGTCCCTTTTTGCCTCTTCTTCTCTCTTAGCATTTTAAATTCTACTTCTGCTACCATCTATTTTACAATCAGCTTTGCCACTTTCTCCCATTAATGTCTAAAATTTCATTTCACTTCATGCCTTTGGCATAAAACATCCTCTGTGAACTCCATCCCTAACAATTAATTCACGCACAGGGACTATGTAGAAAATTATCAAACACTCGATACCACAATTTTAAAGCAAATCATACATAAATATAAACAAACAACATTTCATTCTTTCCTCATTGTTTCTGCCTAGGACTTCTCTCTCTCGTATATCACAATATAATTTTGCTGAATTAACTATTAGAAAACTAGGTTTTCTAGTTTTTTTGTATATGCACAAAAAAGTGCTAAACTAGAAAAAAAAATCTTTTTACGCTATTAGCCAGAGGCAATGCATATGGATCACACAGTGGACCATGAGGCAAGCAGCAAATCAACAACAGTGGTTCACAACTGACTCAAAGAACAAAGTGAACCACCTGTTGATCCTCCATCAGTCCGGTCTGAACTAAACTTAATGTGCTTAATGACACAGAGGGACATTTATGGACTGGGAAAAACACCTGGTCCTGCGTCACTCTGAAATGGCAAGCGGTGATGGGAAGAGCAGTCAGTGGGCCACGGCCCTCAGCCGTCACACGTCCACTTCCAACCCAGGGCACGCAGAAGGGTGAGAGCATTGCCTCCCTAGGCTTTGTTAAATAGGAAGCTTTGTCCTTGGAGTCCAAATTAACCCAAACCATCCACGACATCAAAATGACAACAGCAATTTCCCCTCTGTTCAGTGGACTGGGCAGTCCTGTTCCCCATGCCCCTAACTAGCACCATTACTAGGTTTCATCTTCAATGTGTCAAAGTTTGACTCTGTAAAAAAGACCATCCACCTAGCTGTTTGCTCAGTTCTGGTGATATAATTCCTGTAGACACCCAACAAGCTAGCCACTTGCTTTTTATCAGTTAAGTTTTCCACTCAGTCTATGGTTTAGCTTCATAAATGCTACAGGGAGCATGAAGGACATAGTAGGAGTAGGCAGCCATGACTACAAAAGAAACAGGGAGAAACTGCCTCTGCTGGCACTTGTGCCAAACTAAATGACTATATGACCACGGCTTTAGACCATGACCAAATCACAGCTATAACTCGTCAGAGATTCTTAATAATAAATCTCTACCTTCTGGATGGATTTTCAAGGAATACATATGCGAATGAGCACAGCATAACAACAAAAAACCGTAGGGAGAAGGTATTCAACAGCTTTCACAGGTAATCTTTACGCATAATGAAACTACTTAAGAAAAATTTCAGAGTTCATTTACATATTCATTTCACAGCTATGAAATAAACCAATATTAATTATTCTACTCAAAACATCAGTCTGTTATGTAGTAAACCCTGTTGCTTTTTTTTTTTGCTATTAGAATGTTTTTGATAAGCACTAAATATGACAGCAACAACTATCATATCTATTCCATAAAAAGAACCCTATGTTAAAGCCTATATAAATGCATCCCATAAAATACTTGGAATTTTTCCTTAAAAGAGGTACTAAAACTTCCCCCCCCTTAATTCATTAGCTTTCATTCAACTTTGATTGCCGCCATAAAATGCTATTTCTTTTTTATGATACCATGATCAGGTTTTTTGGCTTACCATAAAGGAAGTGAACATCAATCATTTGTATTATTCTATCATGATCAGTGCTCAGAAGGGAATGCTCAAGTAATTTTATTAAATCATGCATTACCTACAGCCTGCAGTTAAAGAAAAACAAACCACTGAATCCAAAGCTCTAGTTATCAAAGAAATATGAATTGCCCTTTTCAATATGTATTATTAAGCATCCTGTAAAAAAAAAAATTAGTACTGAAGCCAAAAATGATTCACACGAGATATGTTTAGGGATGAAGCATTAAGAAATTTTTGGCAGAAGTGTTAATTCAGCACATTTTCAATGACGGAATAAAATGGCCAGCACATGTATTAATCATCTGATATTATCTTTTCTATAACGCATGTACTCCTCTCCCTTTAATTGTTGCTAGCTGAAATGGCACTTGAGCTGAGTGGAGACTTGAGGTCATAACAATATACAACTAGAACTGCTTTGCCAGGTCTTCTGCTGAGTATATCTTGGTCACAACTCTCAAGGCTCCACTTCTGCTAAAAGTTGCAATCAAGAGACACAGACAGTAAAGGATACTGAAATGACCCACAATCTAAGAGGCATGTCCTAGTTTCTCATGAAAGAGCATTTGTGACCAACAAAACATGTTTTCCTTTCATCTCATGGTAGAGACCATAAGCACGATGCACTTTTCCACATGGGAGCATCACTACTGAGAACTCACTCATAAAGATGGTTCCTCATGCTAGACTCCTTACTTTCTTACATCCGTCCAGAAGCTCGGAGAGGACTTCTTTCACATTACTTCCTTTATGCTTTAGTTAACACAGTTCCCACAAATGCTGATGGATACCCAGCCCTGGATATGACTTTGTTAGGATACAGTACAAAGTAACTAAGATCACTACAAATACTGCCAGTAACAATGCTAGCTTATTTCCACTGGGTCCCAAACTTTGGCTGCAAGTCTGTGGGAGTGGACGTTTCTGTGCATTCCTTGGATGTGGATTTCTGCTAAATTTAATTATCTTCTAGCTGTCAGAATTAAAATAGAGACGTGCAAGTATGTCTCCACATTCAAAACATTTGTTATTGAAGAGACAGGAGGGGTTAAAATTAGGAAAAACGAATGGTCTAGGCTGTATCTCTAGACAAGTCAAAACAATATAATTAAATGCATTTATCCTCTTGCCTGCAAAGAGATACAGTGCAAAAATTTATGAAAATGCAAGAAACTCCTGAGTAGAGCAAAATGGCCAATTAATTGCTGTCACATTTAAAAGATGATGATGGAGGAAACAACCTAACTTCAACCCCTGGAGACATACAGAGAATCTCTACATCTAAGAGAGTATGATTGCCTGGAGATAAAGGCTGGGAAAGAGCCAGTCACTTTAGAAGTGGAAAAATACAGCCCAAAGTCATACTACAGAACACTGCCTCTAAGAAGCATCTCCTTATGGGAGAGCCATGGCAGCGTTCAGTTCCCCTGATACCTAGTTTGGTGTTACAGGAAGATTTGCAACAGTAGCAGTCTTCCCAAATTTTTCACAGGCCACGTGTATCTGCACTGTCTTTTTGAGCTGCTTCAGCTCAATCCCCATTTCCTACGCCGGCTGGCTCAGAGTGGCTCACAGCCATACTGTTCTTTGCAACCTCTCCTTACAGTCGCCTAGTCGCACTCACACCACACAGCACTTGAAGTAATATCTGTGGCTTGGTACCTATACCACAGGTACTCACCCATAGGCATCTGTAGTACATTCGCATATAGCGCATCTATGACTGCACAACAACCACTGGGTTTGGTCTAGGGACGCTCGTGCCACAACACACAAGGGCTGAGCTGAGACAGTTAAGGGACAGAATTCTATGGATGCAACCACAGCCACGCCATACTTTAGGGCTGGTGGGGATGTCCCTACCCAAGGGCTCTATCCCAGGAGGGTGTGTTTCCTCTTCCCAGGAGCACCACCCACTCCCCTCTGCTGGACTTTGTGTCAGTATGTGCATTGCTGTGCTTAGCACAGGAGGGGAAATAAGACTCAAAGAAATAATTATAAAGATCTGGACCTCACTGTCCCCACAGAAAGACTTGCCCTGCCTACCACTGCTGGACCCATCCCTCACGTTTTTCATGAGGGAGTCTGAGACAGATGGACGTTCTCTCTCTCCCTTTCTCTGCCCTCCCCCAGTTTATTACATGTGCAGGGTATATTTTGACAAAACAGGTAGAGTCTTGCTAGTATAGTACTGGGTGGCAGAAATAAGCAAACCTTTCTCTCCTGCCTACTGAATTCTGAAACTTTAGCTCAGGATTACGTCAAGATCTTTATTTTAATATCCATGAAATAGAACAAAGTATCAAGAATGTGCCTTCAGCAGGAGGTTGAACTAGCTGCCAAACAGTGAAGTTTGAACATACTTCATCTTACATGCATACATTCCAACTACAAAGACATGGGAAAACAATCTCCTCCTTCCCCACAATTGCAGCTCATTAATTCTGATTCTTGGCTTGCCACCTGACCAAAAAGAAGGTATTTGCTAGCTTTTACATTTCCAGTTCTACACTTTACCATGTCGGAAGTAAGGAAGATCATTTTCCTCAGTAGGCATTCTACACTATAGCATTAATACACATAATTCTGCTGAAGCCATTTATATTACTTGATATTGCTTTACCCGAGTCTGCCTAGAGATCTGGTACTGTACATGCAATTCTTAAGTGAGCTTAGATTTATACCCTATGACATAAATTTCAGCATTTTAATAGATAGTTGGAATTTGCAGTAACTTCCAGTTAAGTTGAAAGTACATAGCCTATTGAGCTAAGAAACTTGATGAAATGCTTTTAGGAAATACAGTCATCTTATTTTGGGCTTCTTTCTTTTGACTTCATTTAACTATGCAGTAATAAGTTACTATTCTAGAGCTAGAATTGTATCCTGTATATATGTAGAGTTGCTGCTACTTAGCTCATGGGAAAATAGCTAGGCAGTATAGAGACTGTTTCATATTTACTCCTGAAAGAATAAGAATACTAATGAGTTGAAAAATGAATGTCTTTAATACGGTAAGGAGACAGCCTCCACAAAGGGTCTGAGATGCTAGAAAGCAGTCGTCATACTAACTAGTCTCATCACTTGTCATAGTTCTAAAAATAACTACTGTCAGATAGAAATTAATTATTTTTACTGTAATATCAGTGGATCTTGCTTTATCGTACTGCTGTCTTGCTAGATGGTCAACAGGTCACACGCATCTAGGAATGTCCTTGCGTCCATTTAGAATAACTGTACATAAAGCTCATTTATCATGCCTCGATAAAAGGCAGGTCTTCCAGCCTGCTCTTATTTCTCTTTTTAATCATGTCTAAAAAAACCACAACTCAAAAAAAACACCACAACTGTCAACTTGTATGGACTGAATACAAATATATACAGAATTTGCCGCATGTCCCTCTTTATCAGTCTGCATTTATACAGCTATCTATGCTTTCATTTGCATCTCTCTGTTCCCAATAGTAACTTCTGCACTCAAGAGGCTTCTATTAAAGGCAAGGAGCACTGATTGATTGTTGCCTGGCTTCCCCCACCGCTCCCCATTCCAAGCCATTCACAATGGGTTCATTGCTTCCTTCCATCACCTTAGCCTGAATGCCTGAAGCAATGTATCCGTATCTAAGCTTCAGATCAGATTTTCAAGGAGCAAAGGACCTAATTAAATCAACTAGAAAAGGAGTTTAATCAATAGCAAGCTATAAACTCCCATCTTTGTTTTATCTGTAAGTATATAAATTACAAAAGAAAAGTTGAATGCAGGAAAAGAGATTGAGAGAAGCGCTATCCAATCTGCACTATCCAATGCTTCCATTAAATTAAGCCTCAAAGTATTAAAAAGAATAGCTTGACTTTCAATCAGGAAATGCAATATTCATTGTATGCTTTAATTAAGGCAGGTGAAAACCGTATCATTTTTTCCTGTTTTCAGCTTTTCTTTTCAGTCTGCAATTTCTGCTCCTTTATAAGCCTTTCCTTCAACTATTCATGGTACAAAATTCTTTTCAATTTCCAGTATATCCTAGACGGTAGTTTTAACCTCATACTGCAATCTCTGCCTTTGCCCATTCAGTTTTAAATGCAACATAATAGATACGAATTCTTCTCAAATATGCCTTTGTTATTCAGAGTTTTCACCGCAGTTTTTTCTTAAATACCATGTATGCTATGTTATCTCAATGAGCTCCACAGCACATGGACTTTTCTGTTCTGTTAAAAGGGGCTTTGGCCTTGATAACCAGAAGTACCACTTTCGTTTCCTCTTTGCATAAAAGTTGTCACTTTTCCTCCTCTGTTAATATTGTTCTTGCCATCTAGGCCTTTATAAGCCATAGGCTGCATTACTATTTTGCGTACTGCTATCTTTGCAGGTTTCCATTCTACACTACTCAAGGTTGAACTGGTGAGCACCTCTTACAACAATACTGAGCTTCCAACCTATCCCTCTGTGTCCGCTTTGCTCATTTTAATTTGATTGCGAAGTACTAGACACATTCTTCTCAAACTTTGTATCTGTGTGCTGTTACCTCCACATGCAAAATAAGAGAGGATTCCCTATTTCTAAAACTACATGCAGGATTTATTAAAAGAACTCTATATCCTGGATCTGCAGCTGGCTTTCCACACACATATATGCAGATAAACTTCTTGGTATCTCTCCTATCTTGCTTTGTGTAACCAGAATTCTCCTCAAATCCCATGGGAGCAGATACATCTGAATGTAGTTCTCACTTTTGTTTAAACCAAATGCTAAACTAGCATGGAAATGACAGTAAAAATATGCCTGAATAGGTGAATATAATCTATATATAATTAGAAACATTTATTTTTCTGCTAACAGCCGCTTAAAACAAAATGAGTGTAACTGACTCCCCCTGGTTCCCTCAAAACAAGATTTATGCAATCACATGCCATATCCCTGCTCTGAATCCAAGAATGTAATAGGTGTTGAATCTGTTCACAAACTGTAACCAAACTTGAGGCGAGGGGTCTCAGAAACAAACTTCTGCGTGGAACAGAGATGCCCATTAGCGCTCTCAGCGCAGGGCAGCCAGCAGCAGCACATCTCCCTGCCAAGCATCCCACCTCCATGGGCCACAGCTAATTACCAGAGCCGAGCTCAGGGCGACCCACCGCTCACTCCTGCTGTCAAAACTGCAGGTAGGGAAGGCTGAACTAGGCACCTGTCAGGTAACTGAAAGTACTTCGGAGGGGTGAGGCTACATTCGGAGGTGGAGCTGGCATGACTGAGCTGCGACAGGAGAAACAAAAAACTGAAAGAACGTGCCTGATTTCCCTGCAAAAGCCCTAAAGAACATGCTTGCCAAGGGAAAAAGGCAAGTAGTGTTCTCAAAGGAACATTATTATACTGGTGACAGCCACCAATTCACTTTTCCCACCATCCTTAACTCTGGAAAGAGACACAAATCAAAATCTGTAACCATCTATCACTACAATAATTAAGGGTTTTTTTACAATAAAAACTTCAAGAAATCTTAGATATGTAATGGATGCCAGGCACTGGTGTTATTACAACAGATTATTCCAAAAAGCATGCACTGCATAGCATTGAACCAGTATTTTTTTTCAAGCTGTTACTCATCTTCAAAAAAACTTTGGAATCTCATTGCTCTATTTGCCCTACAAATCACTGACTTGCATTAAGTTTGTATGAGTATTTTCTCCTCTTTCACATTGCGCTACTCATAAAATGAGTGTCTACATTTACAAAATGGTGTGGGGAACATAAGCTACATTTTAAGCCTTGCTTACTTAATTAAAAATAAAGGACCCTAACATGTACCCACAAAAGCTACATTTTATTTATGGTTATATTCATGCCATTTGGATATACATTTTCAGAAAGAGAATAAACAAGACTTGCCTTTAGTTTCTAGTTATTTTTTAATTTAAGGGGGGAAAAAAGATGATTCAGAAAACAGAGAGTGAATAATTCTAGTGAAAGTTATTTAAAATCAGCTTTACTCAGTATCCTCAATGCACAAGTATTTTAAAGTCATCACTTGCTTCAACTTTGCATTATGTTAATGACAGATAATTAATATCTCCAGAATGTTTAACTAACATCTCTTCCCAAAACTTACCCTATATAGGAGTATGTACATATATACACATACAAGGCTGTTTATATATCAGATGATGCTGAACAGTATAAATCCCCTACTAATGTTTTTAAGCAAAATGTAAGAATTAAATATAAAATTTGCCAGATTTACAACTGAAAGACAAAATAATTTATGGGAACATTATTGTCTTCAGTATATCACATGAGAGTTCTGAAAACTTCAACCATTCGACCCATGCCAAAAATTTTTCTCTTCTGGGCAATAAAATGGGGAAAAAAAAACCTGAAACCCCTGACCCCAAGACTGGTAGCTATTGAATATTAATTTATGTATCTGTAAAGTGCTTCACTTTGCAAGCACAGAGTTTAAATTAATTCTTTAGCTATTTTCTTTCTTTGACAAGTTTGAGCTAAAAAGGAAAGCTGCACTGGCAATAAAATGGGGAAAAAAAAAAAAAGGAATACAAAAGGTTAGGTTAGCGGTTGGACTTGATGATCTTAAAGGTCTTTTCCAACCTAGATGATTCTATGGTTCTATGAATATGATGTAGTTCTACGTGCCTGCATGTCCTGGCTCTGGCTAGGGTAGAGTCAATGTCACCAGGAGCCAGGCCAGGTGAGCCAGGCTGGCCGGGGCTATTCCATACCCTGTGCCGCCATGCTCACCATAAAGGGGGCTGGTCGGGGTGGGACAGGTTCAGCGTGGCTCCGGGGTGGGCTGAGCATCCGGTCAGCTGTGGGATGGGTAAATTGTTTTCTGTTATCACTCATAGTGTACATCTGTTATCAGTACTGTGGTTGATTGTTTCCCTCTCCCTTGCTGTCCCAGTAACCTGTCCTTATCCCAACCCACGAGGCTTTTCCCTTTGTTTGTCAGGTCTCTCCCACCGGGGAGGGGTGAGCGAGCGGCCGCGTGGGGCTCGGCTGGGGCTAAACCACGTCACTGCAGTGCCTTGTGCTGTCTGCAAGCTACAGTGAACAGTAAGTCAGTAATTCCATCAGTTGGCCATAGCTCACAGACTACGTGATCACACTGGAAAGAACTGAGCTTGCATCTTGATAATTTAATCAACATTAAAAACAAAGAGCCACTTTACGTAAGCAGTTTTAATGTTGGGTTTTGTGCGTCAGCTTTGTCTCTTGCCTTCAGATGGAAACGCCATGGAAAGGAGGCTCTCTTCTACTTACTGATCATCACGTATTTTCATTTGGAGTCCTGTCTCGGGACACTAACAAGTTGCAAGAAACCAATTCTTACATGCCACTACACTGAACATCTGGTGTGTATATTCAGTTTGAATATACTGCAAACATTTTTAAAGAAAGTAATTCTCTGGTCTTTTGATCCAGAGACAGTAGCAGGGAGAATCTTCCAAGCATATGTCCCTGAAAAAAAAAAAAAGCAACTAAACAAAAGTTTTAAATCCAGAGAAGAATCTTTGAGGAGCAGAGTGTGTCTAAAATTACTATTATATTCAGAAAAATGTACTACTTTGAAATGAATATTTCATGACTGTAGTTCACAAAATGCCAAAACTGACTATAACTGTTTACATTTATATACATGTAATTGCTAATTTAGAAATATGGCTCATGAAAGGCCGTGTAGCTAAATCAAATCTGGTTTATGCTCACTAATTTCCATTTTCTGTTAATGTATTTGCTGCATTTTTTATTTTAATGAAGTAAGTTTTTAATGTCTGTTGTTAGCTACTGTTAAATGACCAGCTTTCTACCACATCTGGCTTCTAATTACATATAAAGAGCAGCTGCTCTGATGTGCTCTACCATTTGAGACAGGAGATGTTCTTTTCCCTCAGAAATATATCAGCACTATGCATCATTTATGTTTTATAACGGCCAAAAACTCTTCAAAATTACGTTTCTCCATTCCTAGCAGCTGGGTTGGGTTTGCATTAACTTGATGAGCCTTTACAAGATGCACCAAAGAGCAAAATGAATCTATGCAGATAAAAATGAAACTTCCTCCTGAAGTGCCAGTCTGAACCTGACAAGCACTGATGCTCACAAAGCCTGTTGAAGTCAAAAGGATGTACAGATGCTCGGCAGTGCTAATAACGAGGCTTTGTGGCCTTGGATCATTAAGAAACAATAGACTAATTTGAAACAAGTCTGAAGCCTTACAATAAATCTTAACCCATTTAATATCTATGATTGCTGTGGTTTGACGAATGGAACAGAGACACTCAAGTTTCCAAATCCTGCAAGTAAGCAGACAGATGACAAAGATGACATGAACAGATGACAGTATTTTTCACTTTGTATTTTAAAAATGAATCCTACCCAAAGAAGTTTTAATATTATATTTCCAAATCAAAGATCAGAAAATGGATCAGAACTGTAACATCGCTGACACACATGTAATTAGCTCTTTGGTTTGCTCTTCTGCATTTGGGGCAATATTTGACTTTGATATTTACGTAGTGCTTCATTGGATGGAAAAATTAAAAATAATAATAAAAAAATAAATTATGCAGCATATTAGTGTTTTCTCACTTAGAGCCCAGACATATACTTCACAGGGTTGGTTGTTTGGGGTTTTTTAAAAAAATCTTTCAAAAATCCAGTCTTAAAAATTTTGATACCTTCAAATAAGTATTAAAATTTTCTGCTTATTAAAATCTAAACCTATAAATCCTAATTAATTATTCTTCTGTGTTCAACTGATACATATAGACACGCACTTATTTTAGTATTTTAGGCATTGCAAAGTAAAAATGAAGTAATTTGTTATTATGATCACTGCACTTATATAAATACTACACCTATTTAAGTATGTTTTTCTTAACTTTCATTAGTACATGCAACAGTGTAACCTGAGAATTTTAGAAGCTATAGCTTGGAATAGATAAATAGATAATAGATATAACCTCAGGGTTATGAATTCAAAGGAGACATATCAATGCTGTTTGCTTTTCTATTTTTCAAATTGTTTTTCAAAATCAGTTTGGAATTATTATTCTGTATTTACTCATTAAAAACTTCCAGTGATGCTTATTTAAAGAAAGGGTCTGTGTTGTCTGATGCTGAGCATCTTGGATATCCTCAACCAGTTACGCAAGGAACTCGGCACTGCCAATGGCAGGGGTAGGTGGTACCTCTCCCTTTCTCACAGTGGCTTTCAAATATCCTTTCGCTTTGTCCCACAGAGCGGTATTTTAAGAATGGGAAAGTTCAAGTGTTCTTTAGATTCAGCACTGTAATATTCCACTTCAACTGCAAGGGTAAAACAAATGACTAATAACCCTGTACAAGTTATGATTGTCTGTAGGATGTTGACATTTAGAGATGTTGATGCCAGAGAAACTGGATTGTGACGATTCTTCCATTTCTCATGGATTATGGAACAGCTGTCAGATGGTAACAACTTACACTAACTATTAAGCTAGTCTGCATTTGAACTGGTGACCTATGAGTGAAATATTCTCTCTCTCATGATCTTTCATTCTCTCATTAACAAGACCCCTGAGCCTTTTGCTTCCCGCCGAATAGATCTACTTTGTTTTTCCCCTTTTAAGTCAAAAGCCTGTGTATTCTTGATTATCCAGGAAGATAGTCCTGACTGGTGCCTCTCTTTCAGACATCCATGACCAGGGACAGAACAGTTGCTGGCTACCTAGAGACTTAATTACAACAAGGAAAGTGTAAAAGGCAATAAAGAGTACACACATTCTACCTCATAGCTAAGATGCAGATTGTAAATAATTTGAAGACTAAAAGTCAAAATGAAGACAAGAATGTAAAGCATAATGCTACATTTTTTGTAAGTGTACGTACACGCACCACACTTGTACCACATGCACCTAGATTGCTAGCACTGAGACTAAACAAGAAAGAGTATAGAGTTCATCCTGAGAGAAAAGCATTAAGTTCAAAGAAACTATATATCAATATATCTGCCAAAATGCTACAGTGAATGAACTCCTCCTACTACAAATATCACTTTTTGTCTTCCTTTCCAAGTCCCGTAACATTATTAACAAACTGACACCTCTTACAGACTCAAACTCCTGCAGGATTTTACTGAACATACCCTGAGGCAATGGATGTTGCAGAACTATAAAAAAAAAAAATCACAGAAAGATATAGTAGAGAGTTTAAAAGAAAACCACAACGCTCCCCCCCCAAAAAAAAAACCCTAACACCAACCACCATCAAAAGACAGAAAACTGTCAAAGTGACTCTATATTTATATACTAGAGATGCTGAAAACTAGAAACAACGTAAAAGAGGAATAGGTAGCAACCGCTTAATCCTCAATGCAATGAAGGGTGGATGACAGCCAAACATCTAGGAGCAAGAAATGTAAAAATAAACTAGAATTAAAAAAAAGATAGAAAAGATATCAAGCATTTAGCAGCCCCAGATCAGAACTGTTTTCATACCATCTATCACAATGGACAAGTAGGGAAGTGGGAAGGTGAAAAAGGAAAGAAAATTCACAGCAGTTAGTTATATTTAAAAGACCTGGCATAGCTAATTCCATGGATATGCAAGACTAAACAGGAGTCAGCAGTAGGACCTACTTTTCTCAAAAGTTTTTACAAAAACAACTGAAATAAAAATGACAGAGGCCACTAACTGTTTATAATCAGATTTTTTTGAAAGAAGATTAAAAAGTTCACAACCAATAGACCACAACTACATATATAAATATATACATACACGACTCAAAGGGTCTGACATAAACAAGTCATGTTTTTCAGTCAAATAGGCAATTAAAATTAAATCTGGTTTCCCTTACAAGTAAAGGTGCTACCTCATATGTTTTAATGTTTAATTTAAATGGGAATTCTAAGTGCTTGGATGTTTCTGCAAGCAAGGGGTTAAATTACTCTCTCCTCTGTTTGAACCATAACCAAAAAGCATTTTATGAGTACAATAATGCACTTCAATAAACAGAGCTCACAATGGATACTCACTTTTCTCTGGGGAATGAAGAAAACTTGTATTCTCTTTCTGCCTCGCAACACATTGGCAGTCTAAGGTATCCTTTGTAGTCACACAGCTTGTCATATATTACTGGACATATTTCACTTATATAGATGCAGGAAGCAGTTAAGTATAGTCCCTCACCTAAGGTATAACTATTTTAATCTCTCGAACTGTTACCTTCCTTACTCATGCAGAAACAAAGTTAGACTATTTCTTAACTCCATCTGAGTTTCCATTGCAATTTTGGGAACAAATGGTGAAGTAATCATAGAAAAGGACCATAAAGTTACACCCCATATATTTAAATTCTCATATTGATACCACAATAGCAATTCTATTACCATAATAATAGGTATATGAATATAAATAAATGCTTCACTTCATTTGTGTCAGCATTTGCAGAAAATAATATGACAGAGAGCAGGGCTCCAGGGATTCATTTGACATTATTGAACAACCTCTTAGCCTAGGATATGCCTTTAGCTGCCCTGCTACAGACAGATTACACAAAGGAAGATCTACTGTTGTCTTTTGAATGAAAGTCTCAGAGACTGATCTGTGCAACACAAAGAATTCACTAATGGGAATGCAAATAGTGTCACCTTTATAAAACAAACAACAACAAAAAAAACCCACCACAACGCAAGGAAATCCTAGCACTTCAGCACCCTGAGATATACTTTACGAATGTTTCTCTGAAAGGGCGCTTGTGAACACTCCTCCTGCATGCGCCTTGAGCCCCTGGAGCAACAGCTGAGATCCTGATATAAAATTTAGATTAAAATTTTATCATTCCATTTCAAAAACAATGAAATACAAGACAGGCTTTTAGCTTCAGAGGACATAAAACTTAACAATAACGAAACACACCCTAAAAATGTAAGAGTTTAGTATTAAGTACCACATTTCTCGATACAACTCACAGAACTCATTTCTGAAAACTTAATAGCAACCTGCATGTGGTAAGACTACCAAAGTAATTTTAAACAATTGTTTTTAATGTAAGCACACCACATGTTACAGAGAGACTCAGTTTAACATTTCAAGTAATTTGCAGTATTCTGCTGCAATAGGATATCCAGTGTTCCAGTTGGGGAGTATCCTGCACTGGCACGAGGAACGATGCTTCAGACAAGAACTTGTTTCCACTTTAAACTGTGGAAGGAAAAGAAGGGGTGTTGGGGGAAATAAAGCACCTCACTGGGACTCCTTTAAGGATAGGCTCCTGCTGGTTCTGTGCATATTGGATAGTGCCTCATACCATGAGAAAAGTCAGGAAGGTCAGAGTCGTTATTCATAGCAGAAGGCTACTAAAGTAAAGATTTAGAAGGGCATTAAAGATCATTTTAACAATAGTCTTTAGTTTATTCAGCAAAATAAGGGGCAGTCTTATTTCCACATGTAATCACTTGGAGATAGATTTAGCCCTGCAGTTCACAAGTTCTTTTTTCTTTTTTTCTTTTTAATTGAAATGTGGCCAGTTATCTGTTTTCTGTATTTTGTGATTCTATCTGAATGTAGAAATGTAGAAAATCCACAAATTTCCAATTCTTATAATGTCACATAGGAAAAAAAAAAAGTAATTTTGATCTCTACAATATTAACAGCTTGGCCCATAAATTTGTTTAGAACGAACATGGAAGGAGCCACGCAAAAAAACCTACAGATCACATGGCATCTGCAGCCTTCTAGCTAGAACTACAACAGAAAGGTGTTGTGCAAACTTTCCTCGAGTGAGTGAAATTAAGGTAGAATCACAGCTCTGAAGAGATTACTTTTTTGACTTTTTTTTAATAGCTTGATATGAAGAATTCATTTAAATCCATAATGCTACAGTAGAGTTTTTATACTGTTCCATTGCTGATCTTTAATAAATTTTTAGATGTGCATAATTGAGGAAGAATTTGGAATGGAATAAAAAGCAGACAGAAAGTTATATGGCTGTATAAAATAGCAATATAGGACAGCCATTTGCAAATATATTTGGCCTGACCTTAAACAGGTAGAAATCTACAATGCTTCGTTTTACACCAGCTGAGAATCTGACCTATTGAATATAAGGTGACATTTCCCATCAATCTTTTATTTATTTCACATTCATTGTCAGTTTTCTATGTATTGTATAAACCAATGTGAACTACATCTATTAGCTGCTGTATTCAAGAGTCACCATGATGACATTAAAAATAAAAAGGATAAAGTTCTGCTCTCTCTTCCCTTTTATCCTCCTTTTTGTATGATTCACGATTCTTTTTCAGAACTTGGTAATTCTTCTTCTCGGCACCATTCAGACCACCTTAACTTATTTCAGTAAATAAAACAATCTGAAAATTAAACTGGAGAGTGCAGAAAGTAAGTTAGAGATTAAGGAAAAATTGAAGATGATCTACAGCGGTGAAAAGAAATGGATTAGTATTGCAGTGAAACCACTTGTCATGAAACCACTTCAGTCATTTCATCCCACATGACAGAAGCCTGACCTGCCCGGCACATCGAAGCAGAGGCGGTGAGATCCACCACCAGGCCAGCTCTCAGCTGAGGTCCATCCTTTGCACAGGTGGTGGGAGACTTGGCTCCTTCCCTGCAGCACTGCTACTCACACAGCCAGGCTGGTACAGAGTTTGTGCTCCCTTGGAAAAGCAAGACAAGCAAGAAATTATCTGTGTTCAGTTTTTTTATTTCCCAGGAGTACTGCAGATATTGCCTTTTATTTGGGGTAAATAATGAGATGACTCTCATATGCAGAAAGATCTCATACATGGAGTAGAGCAGTAAGGAAAGAAGAGAGTAACGAGGTAAAGAGCACAGAATAAGAAAATTAAGTGGGAACTGCTGATGAATAAGAAAACAAACACAGTAAGAGAAACAGCCATCTTCTGCAATGTGTACAACCAGTACCCATTTATTCTGCAAAAAAGTCAACCTAAAATGACCAGGCAGCACAAGGCTTTGCAGCAGTACAGTGGCGCATACTGGGAAGCTGACGTCTCAGAGAGATGCTTGCCATTGAAAGCACTCTTACCGCCTAGCACACTGGAGTGAAAGACCTGGTAGGTATTCCTTGCGTTATGCCACTGGAGATTACTACATGCAGTTAATTTGACAGCACATCTGCATTTTGGATGCACTCAAAGCTGCAGAATAGTGTACCTTGAAAATACTGCAGAATGTGGCGGAGCAAAGTATGACATTTTGGCAGCTGTGAAGGAAGCAGTTTGGATAGAGCATTTGGGAGGCAGTAAGAAATAATACAAAGTAGCTGACTGATTGTTGAGAATGCATTCTCACATCCTGGCTAGTAAGCAAAGCTGATCAGACTAGAAACTAATCTCATTTTGATATATAGCTCTTGGACTTCCACAGCACTTCTTAGAAATATATCAACCCCACTTTTTGATGAAGTTTATCCTCTTGCCCTCAATAGCACACAAAAATATTCTTGGGATATAGGAAAATAAAGTACAAGTTCTTTCATCTTCCACATCTCAGTCTCAATCTGCAAGCTCCAGCCACAACTGTTCAGATTGCTGAGATCCTATAAACTTGTCATTCAAATTCAATCTACGTATATCCTCAGTAAATGCTTTATTTCAATAAAACATTATGCTTATTGTACAAGTATTTTTGTTGATGCAGATTCCTATTCCTAAAAGCACTGATTCATTTACATTCACAGCTGTATTTACCCACTCTTAAAAAACACCATTCTCTCCTACAAAAACCAAACAGCAACAAAAAAACCAGAAGAAAAAACCCAAATGCCTATCAGTGCCTGCATCTTGGAAAAATAATTCCACAGGCATGAAACTTTCAGATAAAGTTGAAACCCCACCTTCTGCATTTCTTTCAGCACAAGTAAGAGTGGCTTTAAAGTAGCCTTAATGTGTCAATAAAGAAATGCATGTACCTTCACATAAATGACTCACCTTAAATACCTTTTTTTTAAGAGGAAGTCACCTATTAGAGATGGTCATTACTCCCCACTATTTGGTCAAGCTGTTAGAGCTTATAGTGCAAGTCTAACCTGAGGATGACTAATTTAGGATGGCAGAATCCTTCCCATTGTGGATACTTTGTTAACATTTTAGTATAATTAAAAACTGGAAGGAAATAAAATTGTTCTTCTCTACACTTCTAGAAAGCCATTTCTGATATGCAGCCTGCAAGGGAGTCCATCAGAAAACTGTTAAACCAGATTGTTTTCTCCTCCCTTCTCTGCATATCGAAGGCTTTGCTCATTCCCAGTCTTTTCCTCATTGTCACTCATCTGCGACTTCACTCTCCATCTGTACTGCCGTATGCTGAGCGATAAGGTCATATCAAAATCTTATGCATAATTTAAAAAAAAAAGTTATGTAGCAGCTTAGGCAAAAGAGCTAAGATTTAACAGCAGTATTAAAAAAAATCTCATAAATCCCCTCACCCTCCCCAAAATAAAAACACAACCACTCTACAAGTACATGAGAATAAATCCCATGTTACATAAAAATTCTTCTTATTTCCAGGCCTCTGGTTCTCAAACATCAAGACTTTGGATTGGTTTAGGTTTTTTATTGTCAAATCTGACAAAGAACCTTTTCTCTTTATTATATATTCCCATATAAAGAAATAATAGCCTATAAGGTATTCTTTATAGTTGTGTGGTGGGTTGACCCTGGCTGGGGCCCACATGCCCACCAGAGCCACTCTATCACCGCCCTCCTTCACTAGACAGGGGAGAAAAGGTATAACGAAACGCTTTGTGGGTTGAGATAAGGACAGGGAGAGATCACTCACTAATTATTGTCACAAGCAAAACAGGCTGGATTTAGAGAGGAAATTCATCTAATTTATTCCCAAACAGAACAGAGTAGAGGAATGAGAAATAAAATCTAATCTTAAAACACCTCTCCCCACCCCTCCCATCTTCCCATCACAGCCTCCTTCAAGTGCCTCCACCTGCTCTGGTGTGGGGTCCTCCACAGGCTGCATGTGGAATCTCTCCAACCCCTCATCCTTCCTCCGTGGGCTGCAGGGGGACATCCTGCTTCACCATGGTCTTCACCAGGGGCTGAAGGGGGATCTCTGCTCCAGCACCTGGAGCACCTCCTGCCCCTCCTTCTGCACCGACCTTGGTGTCTGCGGAGTTTCTTACATCTTCTCACTCCTCTCTCCGGCTGCAAAACCTCTAACTGGGTTTTTCTCCCTTCTTAAATATGTTATCACAGAGGCACTGACTGGCTTGGCCTTGGCCAGCGTTGGGTCCGTCTTGGAGCCGGCTGGCATTGGCTGTCAGACACAGGGGAAGCTTCTAGCAGCTTCTCACAGAAGCCACCCCTGTAGCCCCCCCACTACCAAAACCTTGCCACGCAAACCCAATCCAGGCTGCCAAATCTAGACAGAGAAATCCACAAAGTGGCTAAAGTAAACTATTTCACAACAACAGGGTTCTTTCCCTTTGTCTTGTGTTGCTGCCTCACTTACTCTGGCATCTTGAATTACCCAACAAAATGGTGGCAAAATTTATGTT
This sequence comes from Aramus guarauna, assembly GCA_013400195.1. Lineage (NCBI taxonomy): Eukaryota > Metazoa > Chordata > Aves > Gruiformes > Aramidae > Aramus > Aramus guarauna. The sequence continues at coordinate 813,521 of VXBL01003978.1, forward strand.
GATACTAAGACCTCCAATGCCTGTAAAATTGCTGAGTCAATATCCTTGCTCAGGATGCTACTTCTCATGGGTGATGAAGCAAAGAACACCTTAATCTGCACATGTCAAGATAAGTAAAATTCATGTCAGCCTTTGCAAAACAAAACTACTGGTGCAGTAGGTCACTAAACACTTCAGGCCAAATGCTGAACCCTGATCCTGCAAACTTTTCTTTGACAACACAAAGTCAATGGAGAACATTCAGAATATATGGACACCAGTGAGGATAAGCCCTTGTTCAGGGTCTCTTGCACGAACAGGGAGTATTATCCTGCAAATGTACTGTTGCTCTGGAATTTTGAAATTGAGTTACATATTAAAAACTGCTAGTTACTCCGCTAACAATCTAGGAATTGTGCATCTATGCATAGGCAGTAGAATACCAGTTCAACAAAGCATTTAACCTTGTGCTCTACAGCTGTTTCTACTCAGCAAACTTCTTTGCCTCAGATTAAAACTTTAAATCCTCTAGGTAATAAACAGTAACGGAGAATGCCACCAGATACTGAAATGACAAGCTCAGGGGGATAGTTTTGATGCCTACACAGACTAATGGTAATACCTGAAATAGTATTGGCCCACAGAGTCAATCAACAGCTATGTAATTGCAAAATAAGACGGGAGAAGCAGTTAGAGTATACAAAATATATATAAAAAACATAAACTGCTAGAATGTGTCAAACAAGTGGTTTCTCTAACTTAGTACCCTCTCTGAGCACATCAGTCAGTGAGGACAGAGACAAGAACAGTGCAGGTTCGCAGAGCTGCTTCTCTAGTGTGGCTGCCCAGCTCCTAGCAGCTCCTGGCTGAGCAGGTTCCTAAGTCTGAGATCAAACCTGCGTCTTTACTTTTTATTTTAGTATAGCTTTTTCTTTTCCTGAATTTATTTAATTGATGTTTTAATCTATTCTTGCCACTGCAGCATTTGCCACTGTGGTTTGCGTACTACAAGAAGCAATTCCTTTCCATTTCATAACCATAGTGCTTAAACAGAAATATCAGATTCCGTGAATCAAAACTGTATTTGGTTATTTTGGTGCTCCTTATAGACAGAAAAACCTTTAGTTGCTGCCTCTTGATGCCTGAAGGCTGGTACGGATGGAGGAGCTGGTATGCTAGCATATGCAGCTGGTGCTGCTCGGTGCAACCAGAGGCATTACGATGTCATTCCTGGTATTTTGTAAAGCTTCGTATGAGAAGCATGAAACGTCTACACTTTGGACCTTTTCAAATGCTTTGTTCATCTGCTTCTAACACAAATCTAAAGTATTCCCTTAGCAGGTGGATCTAAAGGACAGTATGGTCATTTTTGTTAATCACCCTCCTGCTGCTTTCAATGTAAAGGGAAGGCTAAAGCACTTCACAGTGGCCGCCTCAGATCTATAAATGGAGGTAGTAAAGCAGGTGTCCCTGCGCCGCTCTGTCTCCACAGCTGCAGACTAGGAAGCAAGAAAGCATTGATATTGATTCCATTATTTTTTGTTTTCCCACAGGAAACAACTTCTTCCAAAAAAATACTTGGTTTGCCTATGTTATCACAAGCTATAGCCCTCCAGATAGATGAAATATTCTGGAGATTTAAAAAAAAAAAAAGTAATTTTGCCTTCAATATGTTTCCTCTCAGTATCCCTTGTGAGCTGCAGTTTAGCTGCAATAAGAGAGAGACAACCTATAATGACCATAAAATCAGAGAACAGGAAAAAACCCCAAACTTCCCTATATTAAACAACATAAACAACATAGGTTTAGCATAAAAAATCAAGAAAAAAAAGGCACAGAAAAGGAAAGAAATTAAAACCACAAATGCAAATTTAAAATTGAGAAGCCACTTTCAAGTCTTCATCCACAGAGTCCCATAGTCACCAAAAAGCTGGCTATAGCCTGCTCTACAGTGGATGTATTTCCTGGTATTTCTATGGGATGATTTTCATTTTCTTGGGTTTTTTTATATGACTTCAAACATCAGGGCTGGCTAATACAAAACAAAACCTTGAGGGGGAAAAAAAAAATTAAAAAAAATCACATGAACAGCACAACAGGTTGTGGAGTTTTGTAATCATAAAATGCCACATAACATCATTTGTGAAAAGTTTGTGTTCATATCATCAAGGCTAACTCAAATCTGGAAAGAAAAAACCTTAAAGTTATTCTCACTGTTAATGCTTTAATTGAGTAACTTACATCGAAGCCTTAAATTACTGTAAAGCATGCTATTACACTTAAGTTCTGGTTTAAAAGCTTTCAGAAATAGTAAGCACAGATTTGTGAATGAGCCCTATTTAGCTTTGTGGACAGCAAGTAATGAACAACAAGCCTGATCGTGCCTTAAAACTTGATCCACAGAGTTAGTTTCTTTAATTAGAACCACTATACATCCTGCGATTTCAGGGTAATCAGGTAGAACTCCAACTGGAGATTTTCATTTAATTTTACCTTTTGTTTGTTCGAGAAGTAGCGTATTTGTATGGGATGCAGGGCAGATTTCAAAGGCAGTGGAAGGGGGTAGGATTCCTCTCCTCTCGCAGGGATTTTCAGAAGCAGTTGGTCCAAATTCTCTCCAAAATCCCTTTGTATGCAGATTATCACTCTTTCATTTGCATAAGGAAATCCTTCCCTCAAATCTCACAGTTGTCATGCACAGTAGCGACTCTGGGCTATACTTTTGATTACATTATAAATTAATATTTGCCCTCGGTTTCCAATCAATCGGAAAGAATATTTTGTCAAAAGGCGCGCCGTTGGCAACACTTGAGCATATTCATGAGGGCTTAGCGGTGATTACGGTGCTGAGGCACACACAGCAGCAGAGCTTCTCTCGCCCGCGCTTTGTGCGCGCTGCACCTTGCATCTTTCCTGGAGATTTTCCATAGGCTCTAATAGCTCCCAGTAGGCCTCCCCACGGCAGACCTCCGCGCAGCTGGGAAGCTGACGTTGCTATGGAGCACCACCACCATTACTGAATAAAGGTGCAAAACAGTGCATTACAGCTGACATGCAGCTATGGAAGGCATTAAGTGTCTTTACCGAGCTGTCACTTCCAGCCCTGTGGGAGATCAGAGGCAAGTCACGGGTCCGGGAAAATAATATAGTGCATTAGCAATAACTGTGACAGAAAGCTGAAGGGGTTACGCAGAATTAGTTATACCACATATGGTTGTACTTGGCAAAGGATGACTAAACTAATATTGACTGTATTAAAGCATACGACTCTGCTCTGGCCTTTCAGAAACTTTAAGCTATTGCTAGAGTGACAATCTGACAAGGAGCTATTACCCCATTAAAGAAATATATACATATATTAGACATTATATGTTTGTATGTATAAAATAGACAGATATGCATATATTTCTATTAACTTTATCTATATGGCAGTTGAGCCAAACTCCCTTTTCAGACTTACATGTGCCAGTCTTATTTGCTGCCCTAGGAGTTATGAATGCATAGCCCAACAGCACGGCTTATGCCTTATAACCGTATATAAGCAGGCTATGTAGCGCTGTTCATTATTTCGTATCTGACGCTCACTTCTACAACTTGGAAAGATTTCTATACAGTCAGATACAATAAATTAGGCATCATTATAATCCATCAAGTGTCCCTGATGCTGTCAACATCTTCAGTTCTCGGAGCCACTCATTATAAAATACACTTATTCATACATATTTTTAACAGCAGATTAAAATGAGTCAGGAAACACAGACTTTGTTCTTTCTCCTCCAGATTTTTCAGAGGCACTATATCAACAGGCAGGTGGCCATACAATATCCATCAGTTGTTGCTTGGTATAAAAGCAAAGTCTGCCCTTGTATTAAAATATAATTTACAGACTTCGTGTAACTCCTTCCAGTTAAGCTCTCGTATTCCTTTTACATAAGTTTGCAAGTCTCTCACTAAATAAATTGCTCCACTGGGATGCAAGTTAATATGCATCATACTCATACACATGTTAAATCCTGATCTTCACATGACATTCTGTGAATTTACTGGCTATAAACCCCTTAGGGTCAGAGAAGAAGCAACTTGTGAGTTACAATTACAGCTGTAGCACAGGTTACCTTATTAGATCCGGAGGTATGGATATCAGGTATGATTTCAACTCACTAGTGATAATCTGTTACAGTGGAAGACATACACTTTTGGGTACACTGCTGATTAAAGCAAGATACTGCCCATCTCCTATCGTTTCTGAGATCAACACTGTCCGTGTCAATTCACTCATGATTACTACTATAGATCACAATACAGAATGATATTAGCTTAACCATTAAGGATTTTAATGTATTCTGGTAATAGTTAGATGTTTCTCCTGGATAAAGACCTTTTCCACTGCCGCACGTGCAGCGGAAGGAAGAGTTTATCTCCCAGAGATTCCAAGACTTTTTTTTTTAAGACTTCTTTTTCCACTTTCATTATGGCTGGATATTATTGTATGTCATTATTCCAGAGTGCATTTTTTTAAAATGCAAAGCAATTCTTTGCTACAGCTTTTGACAAGAATCAAGGAGTTGAGGGGTTTATTTTAAACCTCAGTAAAGTGAGGAGATTTGTTTTTACAAGAAATCACTTCCATTATGGGTCAACTGGATAAAGCTGTGCAGATCTATGGAAATGTAGCCCAATTCCACATTTCTCCACTATGAAAACAGCAAGTTAAATCAGACTGATTTAGAGCTATGATGAGCTTAATTTGATCTTCAGCTAAGTTATTGTAAGGACAAGCATATGCGGAAGTTTTAAAGGAAAAAGTAGTGCTAAGTAAACAAACTCAAACATATAAGTTATGCTTAATGAGTAAAGCCTGTTCCAAACAAAGACAGTGGCAGAATTCTTAGTTAAAAAGGAATTCCCAAGTTCAAATAAAAATACAGTAAAGGAGAAATCATAAGGTATTACATATTTAACAGAGGACGAAGAAAGCAAGCTCTTCCCTTCTCCAAGAAAATGCGCAGTTCCTTTCAGTGTCCTTACTGGAGAGGTATAGGCATTATTTCACATTTATAGGCTGCCTGCACACTAAAAGACACTTTGATGCATCTTGGCCAAGCTTTCCTCTGCTATTTATATTTTGCCCATTGTTTGACTCCATCCTCTTCTATAAAAAGACTTGTTAATGAAACTGTAGGCATATAATTCATGGAGTGCTGTGTTCCAAACGATGTAGACAATGACCTTATCAACTGTTACCTAAATCAGTTAACTATGACTGTTCAAATATGTTAACTGAACAGCACTTCTGTGATACAAATGCTGGATACTATGTGCATCAAATCTGCTTACAACAAAGGAGAGTTTGGATTAATATTATCTGTGAGGGTGCTGTTGGTTTGACACCATGATATTAATTCAGTTTTCTCCAGGGGACTAAGACAGTAGCACTGGTGTAGTTAATAGGAATAATATTTCCATAAAAATAATTTTTGATAATTCAGTAACTTCAGTACATGCTTTGAAGTTGGTATGTATTTGACTATGAATAATGAATATTTTATACCCATTTTTAAAGGGTTTGGCACAAAACAAGAACACAACTTTTGAGAATTTTAAAATGAGACTTTCTAAAACTTTTAGAGGAAGGAAGCAAACATTATACAGTTGTGAATGTTTCACCTGAAGTAACACTATCTTTCTGTTAACAAAATAGTTTAAGTCCACTGCTACTAGCCAAATATAAATTTTTGTTAAATTTTGTTTTTCAATTGAAACATACCTTTATTTTAAGACTTTCCCAAATAACTCAAATAAGCACTGGTGAAAAAATGACAGATGCCCATTAGCATAACTGACTGCTCGAAAAAATAACATTAATGCCTTATTACTTATAACATATTCATCCAAATGTTTCATTAACTTCGTAATGTAATATTAATGAGAAAGATAACTAAAATTTTCTGGACCCAGCAACTGCAAACTGTCAGCTAATCATTAAATCCCAGCTCTCCTTTCACTTAGTTTCATCTGCACAGGTTCCTCACAAATTCCCATTCACAGATCACAAAAGAACAATTTGGGTTACTTCAAGAATTAATTAGACATTTGTATGAAAGCCACTAGAACAACTGCTCCTCCTGCGAGTTCATAAAGCTGTTTAATTTGCTCTTGTATTTTCATTCAGAGAAGCTGGCAACATCACAATAAAACACAGCATGCAGAGATAGCAAGCCAAATTTCTTACTTAATTGTTCACTTTCATTTACTATGCTCATTTAAAAGATGCAAGCACTAACACCTTTTAACCTCAGCAGTGACACAGCTGGGGCACTCTTCACACATAATACGGAGTGACTTAGAATAATGCACCCCTTGTCAATCTGGAAAGAGTATTCAGGTTGAGATTTAAAGTCTGTACTTGCATTAGCAAAAGGATGAAAACCCCTCTCTTGTACAGTTTAGCTTTTATTATGTTTATATCTTAGCAGCTAATTGCCTGAAGAAAGGAGAAGAAATGCTGAGGAGGAAGTCTTGAGATGCGTATTAAATGCTGCAGAATAATAAGACAGTATATTTACTGATTTCTTTTTCTTAACGTCTTAGCTTCTTCACTGAGGAGTTAAGTAGCCATTTGAATGACGCTCTTTCGCCAAAGCTGTCTTTATAAAGCTTCTATTGAGCAGAAGTAATAGACAGGCTCCTCTACGGGATGCAGAACAGATCAGATTTCTGTATTCAGCAGAGGTATTCCCCAAGAAACTTGGCTTAGCCACGAAAATAATGTCACTGAAAAGTCAGAGTGTGCCCTGTGGAGAGCTAATCGAGGGTGGAGATGAAGATAATCCTCCCTATGAACAGCAGCCCTGGCTAACCCGAGCTAAACATCTGCTTCATACTACCGCAATATTTTTTCCTGTTCTCCGGCTGTGGAGTTGGAAAGCATTGGTGCATCCTTTTCACCTTAAACATGAAAGCCCTTTTAAGACTTTCAAATTCACTATCTGCAAAGGAAAACGTAGCCACTCAGACTTGCATGCAATGTGACAACTGGCTCTCTAGCATACCAGCACTGATGTCCATCTGTCAGCATGGCACCTAGCCCACACACAAGGTGGAACGCCAGTTTCAATAGGGCGTAGGTGCCAATTAAATACAAATTTAGAGTGATAGCCTGCAGAAGGCAGAAAATAGCATATATTCTGTGAGGAGGCATTTCTGATGGTAAATAGTGCCAAATGTTTTATTATAAGGGATCACGGATGTTTATGATAGCAGGCATTATGAGTCAGATCTAAACCCCATGAAAGTCAAAGTAGCCTTTCAAACACTGCAGAAAGTATACATATATAATATGTGTCAAAGCCTGCTCTTACTAACTTGAATAGCAAGACTATTTAATTCATCAGCAGAACTGAGGCCTTACAGAACATGCCTTTTTCCAATCAATCTACATGACAGTGAAAACTCTCTGGGCACAGAAAGTACTAATTACTTGTGATTGACAAGGTAAAAAGAAAGACTGTGGTGCTTACCCTTAAAAAAAAAAACCACAAAAAAAAGCTTAGCTCATCATAACTCTGTCTTCCTCCTCCCCCATGGCAAACAGGTTGCAATTAAATAATATTCATTCCAGCTACCTTCCAAATTATTTCTGAAATAAACATACTACTGAGATAAACAAAATCTGGAAATTGGCATTTGTTGTTCAGCTAATAGTGTTCAAGGAATAAAAAAAAATCGTTACAGCTTTATTGTTTATTGACAAAAGGGACTCTCAAATTTCCTTCTCACTTCCTTCCTCCTTTGTTCCACCTACCATTCTTCCAACTGCTGCTACTCCAGCCTTTCAGGACATTTCCTCCCCTACAGAACATATTTCCCGAGATAAAGCAAGATGGAAAAAAGCACAACACAATCTCCAATGATTTCTATAAACTGCAAGAGGTGAGAAGAGAGGAGCTGCAAAGGCAGAAGAAAGATGGGCAGCAGCAGAGGACCAGCTGATATCAAACAGGTCAGACCTTAGAGGTGTGAAATCCAAATTAAATACTCTTTCAAACTGCTAAGTGTGGGAAGAAGAGATGGCAATGAGGCAGACAGGTCAAATCCAGAGCAATGATGTATTGTCAGGGTTACAGACCGTCGTGCTGTACAGTGCCTGCCTTCAGCTGAGCTTTTGGAGCTCTCCAGAGCCGAAGTTGGGAGAGAAGCAGATGGAGCGTGGACCAGGGTTTTGCCTTCCCAGGAAGGTGGCAACACCACACCAGGCTCTCAGAGACACAACGACCCCTCCAAACGCAACCAGCTCTTCCTCACTCTTACTTTTTCCCCCACTTACAACCCCATACCTAACACCCCGCACACCGGACCCACGTCTCTCATCCTCAGGTGTTTACAAACGCTGCCAAAGGTACAGATAAGCCATTCTGAAAGTCTGCAAGAGATATTACTGTGTTTTATGCAACACAAACACATCCTGCCACTTTAAACAGAAATATCTTGCACAGGCACCCCGTTACAATATGGGAGTCGAACATCTTGGTACTAATACAGTTTTATCGCTTGTTTCTGTGAGGTATGTCACACAACCAACCTTCCCCTTCTCAAGCTTTACTTAAACCTGTGTCTGAACACAGAAATAACACCTTATTTCCAATGCCTGTCTTTGTTGTTCTGTTGAAGTTACAGCATTTCAAAGTGTCAAATTCAGCTATCAGGCAGATTTCTGCCACTACAACAGAATTTTTCTTTTTCTTTTCCTTTTTTTTAATAAGGAGGTGAGAGTAGAGTTGTTGTTATTCAGAGATAGAACATAAGCAAAAAAACCCCAAAACAAAAATAATTTATAGGATGTCTTCATAGCACATTTGATAAAATGCTCAACGTTAATTTTCATTAACTCATGCTGGAGATATAGCTAGTGCCTGCGGTACAAGGAACTGAACTTTACGCGGAGCTATAAGCATCTGCCCTGTGTTACAAAAAGACACCAGAAGGATTTTCCAGAATCCTTGGCATCAAGTGCTTGTAACACCTATTATCTGTAGGTACAAGCTTGGATTGGGGAGCTTTTTCTATTCAAATCTTCTCTTAGAGAAACCTTGAAAGAAAAAGAAAAAAATGGACAATTCAGTAACTCTGCATTTGTTTTCCGTTTTCTTCCCTCCTAGAACACTGAAAATATGTTAACTGCGGCACACTTTCTATATGCTGTATAATACAATCTCATTTACCGAAAATAGTTTGGGGGAGAGGAGCTTCTGAAAAGTTTAGGGGTGGAGGAATTTGAATCTGACTGCCAATTCCTGCAAAAGACCTTGGTAAAGTCACTTGAGCTGAATTAATCACTGAAAAGCATAGAACAAGGCATCTCTAACAATACAGAATCTAAGGTACTATTCCAAACAATTTTGAGCACAGAAAAAAATTAATTATGCTTTAGACCACACAAGAGCTTCACAGAAGAGAAACAAGAAGAGCTGTCAAACACTGAAGTACAAACCAATGATGGGTACCAGAAACAGCAACCAGTTAGTAACAAAGAACTATAAAGATACAATGCAGTCCTTCAGTGTGGCCGAAACAGTGTACATCTTCAAATTTGGCAGTGAATTGTAAACCCAACAGCTCATTATTGAAGTTATCTTGCAAGCAGGGCTATCCTTGCATTCTTTCTAATATATAGCAGACATGACTTAATAGATTTAAACTGCTATGACCTGAGATGGGAGAAAAACTGTGTTCCGATTTAATAGGTTCCTAAATCATTAAAGCTAGTTAAACTATAATGACAGAAAAATTTAGTTGAATCCACACTGTTAATATACAGTGCAGAGTAAAGAATTTTATTAGAGGATATATCTCTGCCTTTACCTTGCCTAAATGAGAGAAACTAGTTTGGAACATGAACGTAACTTTTAACATTCCCATGTTTATCCCCCCCCCCCTTTCTTTTTCTTCACCAAAATTAAAACCTGAAAGTGTGGGAAAGTCTATTTTCTTACACCAAGAACCCTTAGCACTGTGTATGCTGTCTTTAGTAGAGCTCCAGCAGAGACCCCTTTCCCGCCACGTGACAGGGTGTGAGCACAAATTTCCTGGGGAAGGCTCTCAGAGGCTTCCCTAGAGTTTAACGAACATCTGCCATGCTTTTCTGTAAGTAGATGAGTTAAGAGGGGAATATTAAATGCTATCAAATCAGAGTGCCCTAATTTGCCTGCCTTGAAAACAGACAAAGGGCAATCTCTCAAAGAACATCTAAAGCATGGAGACAGATTAATAATAATAATATGGAGACAGGTTAATAATAATAATAATTGTTGTTATTATATGATTCTTTTTACATATTAAGGCAATACAGACTCCTTTTTGTCACAGATGAGTAAACTAGGATCTCTAAAAACTAATTTGGCCAGAAATTTGCATGTGCTGAGATAATCACAAATCAGAGTTTCCTATCTCAGTGTCTGAACTAAAATGAAGCCTTGTTACCTGAAGGGCTACAATGCCAGAAAGACGTTAGTAAAGCAATAGACAAACCTGTGGATTGTGAGACAAACGTCATGATCTATCTGGATGCAAGTCTCCTAGCTGAAAGGTGTTTTTCAAATTGACTTCAGGTAGTCTAACCTCGTAGCCTTACCCCTAGCTTTATAGACTACGCTGGATCATTCTCTTGCCATCCTCATTTCTGACTGCACAGCAGCCTGACAATCCTATCGCTATCAGTATGGTCTGCAGAAGTGTCAGATAGCTACAAAATGAATGCATTAACACTAACATAGTGAGTTGCTTGTGCCTCTATGTCACAAGTAGAAGAAAATCATGCCAGGAATGTGGAAAGAGCTGCTGTGCATTACCAGGGCATTTCTGAATACTAGCTGCAACACAAGCCCTTAAAACCAAGTCTCACGCAGACAAAAATTAACAGGTTTTGACTGTTTAAACCTCCACCTTCTAAAATACTGCAATTGCTCAGAGAAACCTAAAAGAAATACAATCTTTCCAAACTCAGCCTTATCACCGCTTCTTGTGGCCTCTGCTACACACCCACTGTAGTCTGAAGACAGGACTTCTATGTATATAAAGTCTTCCTAGTCCTGAACTACCACCTTTTTTCTGCACATTTAACAATACCTTCAAGAAAACTGCCTAAGCAGAGACCCTTCCTTCCTACGATGGGGCTGGTGCAACGGCTTCACGGTTCCCTCGCTGCCCTCCCCTGCTCTGGGCAGAAGGAGCCGTACCAACAGTGCACCGCGCTGGGGCTTTTCCTCCATCCTGCCCGCTCTTTACCTCCTGACTATAGAGACTCCTCTTCACAGCTCTAAAAACCAAGTAACTCTGGGCATGCCCATGGTCGTTGCTCTCTTCCTACCTTGTTGTTGATCTGAGCAAAAAAGAGTTAACCGAGGACCAACCACTTTTCCTTTTGAAGGAAAACAGATGTCCTTCAAGCTGTAATTCTAGAAACTTGTTCTTGGTATCAGAGATCAGGAAGGAGTAAATTAATCTGCCATTTCCTACTCTGTGAGGCATTGCGCCATTTTAGAAGCACACCGTGAGTAGTAGCGACTGCCAGAAAGGCGGCGCTAGCCTGGCTGAACCAGATCCAAACCATGCCAGGGACTTAAACTAAACTATAAAGAGGAAAACATTCAGTCAGCTTACACATGGTACTGAAAAGAAAAAAAAAAAAGGGGGGGGGAGGGGAGAAAAAAATAATATCATGTTTTGCAATTAGAAGGAAAGTTTTACCAACAGGCCCCGTAATGGATCATTAACCAAAACATCCATATTCAGAAGCCCAGCAGATTTAGTGAGGCACCGTACAGATCATTAGCACTAGAGATAATAGCCATTGATTAAAAACTGACACATTGATCATTTGTTCTGGGTTTTGATTTGCCTAAGGCTTCCACCACATTTCTTACAGTCTCCTACAGCATTTTATCCCCTAGATTATGAAAACTGTAGTTTCAGCTTCATGAACATACATCCTTAGTACATCTATTTATGGTATTTATGCAGCATGTCCGTTGATAGGTTCCTGCCCATATAATTTAGTCATAAAATCTTGCCAGACCTGTGACACGATTTGCTTCAAATTATTAAACCACTTTGTTCATTATTTATTATTGCAATATTGTTTGCCCTGTAACAGCTAAGGTTATGTTAGCATTTCCATTACAAACACAGATACATCAAGGGATTTAAAACTTGACTGTAAAAATCTTGCTTTAGGCTGGGACTCTGCAGACAAGGTTTTAGATGACAAGAGATTTTTTTTTTTTTTAAAGACTTTGTATCAAGAATAAAAACAAAATCCATCTCCTACCAATTTGGCTATAGCAATACGGAAGAAAATAATTACCATTTGCTATCAAATCACTTTCACATACACATTTTCCTAAATTAAGATTTTTATAGCATGCCCTGGGTCATTTTGTTGTATTTCAAAATTATAAGGCAATTCAACTCTGTAAAGCTGGCCACTATATCTTCATAATAGTTTCATATTTTATGTATGGAACTCAGAATTTGTACAAAAGCATCATTCCCTGTGCATGTAAATGTAACAAATTGCTATTTAAGGACACATAATGGGCATTTCTCGACCTCAATACCCATACAGAGTGTTTGAATATAACTTTACAACCAAATTGAAAAACCCAAATTAATATTAAACATTTTTCTATACTGAATAATGTATTGCTTCTCCATAAAGGGCTGATCCCATTGCCTATGCCCACCTCATCAGTGTTTATTGGACTAGTGTATGTTTTTTTAAAAGTCTAACTTATTTCTTCAGGGAGTGCATTTAGATGTAAAACCCCAATACAAGTATGAAATCACAGTTCTTACCAGCATTAAGATTTAAAATACTACTATTGCAAATAAAGACTTCAATTTTGACAGTGCATTTGCCAGTAATTCAGACGCACAGAGCATCCTATTCTGATGGATTAGAGAGATTGACAATTCACCTTCAAAGAAGGTGGAAGTAATCTTTGCTTGAGGCACAGCAAATTCCAATACAATTCACAATCTCTATTAATACATAAGCAGATATACGATAAGGGTTAATAATAAGGCTATATGGATTCCTGTACTAGGCTGTCTCCGAAATCTTAAGCAGAATTTCCCCAGTTGCTTGTTTATACAGGTCTATTCATAGGTACGTTGGTTACCTAAGTTTAATATTTTGGTACTTCAAATATTTTCAGTTGTAATGAGTTAATGGGCCTATCTTCAAGATGGGAAGATGGAAATTTAAGTAATCATTTGTTTTAGACTTCCAAGTTCTGCTATTTTGTAATCAAAAGGATTCTGTACTGCACCTGATTGAAGTTTGTGGAGTGTAAATTTGAGACTGAAACAGAGAAAGAGGAATAGGTTCAAGCTCACATTTGGTCACACTTCAATGTGGAATTTCATTTCTCCAACAGCTCTATGATGTAAGCAAAGACCACTAGTTTTACTTACGGAAAAGTTACAGCTAAGTTGTAAGTAAAATTTTTGAACTCCATCTTTAAAAAAAAAAATGCTTGCTAAAAATGCTGTTCCAGGGATTTCTAGAACCATATACAGCTTTCATCTTGCAACAGCAAAAAGAAACATGAAGACTCCACATATTGAAGAGAAAAATCATTTCAGCCACATCTCAGAATTCTTGTTTCTCTCAAGGTTAAATCTGTATATCCTAGTATGATTTAACGTATTATGTACTTTATCGTATGGAGTCAATTACGCTTGCACGTGAATAGATTTATCTAGACTTTGAATTCACTGTTTTTACAGTTAGGTATAGATATTTTGCAGTCACTGCAGATACATTTGTGAACCTATCCTTTCTCTGTTCTCCATGGAACCTTTATCTAAATTGGTATTTTCAGTTAAAATGCTATCTTTAGTCTCTGATGCACTTCTTCCCAAACCTTTTCCACACTCCCTCCGCTATGACCTTCCTTTAGCCTTCACAGTCACACACAAAAAAGCAGTGGATAAGTCACTGAGAAATGATCCAGTATAGCCCTCTGATCAAAGACTGCATCAAATGCCAAATGGCATTCCCAAGCTACTCTTGAGGCTATCGTACCATGGATATCCCACATTTTCCCCAGGTAATCTATTTCATTGCTTTGCCATCTCTATCATTGGAAAGACTTGCCAGACATATAGAGAAGTCTTCCATGTTGTCATGGAGAAGAGTTTATTTGCACCTGTCTGCATATACAAAGACTGATGGCATGACTCTCCGTTTTCTCACCTCAGCAGTTAACAGTCCAGTTACCTCACCTCTTTACTTTGAAATCCTGTTTCTGAGATCATTTTATTGCTTTTCTCAGCATAATTCCTCTTCCTTGCAAGTGTATTTTCATATGTATCTGGCCCAGCAGATTCTCAGGCTCATTCTGAATAGTTGAATTTCATTGTAAGATGCTGAAAAGCCTTACCCTCCTCCCACAAAGCTCTGTCCCCTTTCCTTTCTAAGGCAACCCAATACCAGGCAAATCCCAAAGATGATAACCTCCTGGCTGCCACTTGTATGACTATATTAAGGTTCCTACTAATCTTCTCCTTGTCAAGCATGCCATAAACATGAGTGGACATGTATTGAGCTTTTTCAAGATGGGGAAGGGGGGGAAGTCTGAGTTGCTTTCCCATAAGTACAGTTCTGTCCATAAAGCTTTTTAGAAATATTTAACACAGTTAAAAGTGAATGCTTTACCAAACTATGCAGTTCAATGAAAAACACTTACCTATTAGCTTGTTTCATGGTCCAGCAGAGTTGATGTGACATCATCTATGACTAGAGGGCAGTGATCCATGCAAGGCTGGATAATAACGTGCTGAATGCATGGTTATTACTGAGGGCACTAAGCATGTATCGTCAAATAACAGCAAATTGATTTGCAGGTCACCTTCAAGTAACCAATACACTCTATTGCTGTCCTCCCACCTTTCCTAAGGAACTTCCTCTTTCAAGCACTCGGATTGAAGGGGGAGAGGCAGCAAATATCAGAGAGGCATCCTCGGTTCGTGTTAATCGTGTAGCTCCATGAAAAACAGTTACTGGCATCTCTCTGCTTTAAATGAGAAATGCGTTCTTACTCTACAGAAAAGACCTAGTTTCCAGACCTTTCAGTCTTACTTTTTATTCATGTGTCATCGTTGTCCCCCCTACCATCCCCAATAGCTTTTTATCGTTTTAAGTATTCTACCACTCAAAAACTGTTAGAGGGGTGTACAGCAACATGCAAGAGCACAATTCACAGATAAGGTTAAGAAAGAATCCAGCCCAGTTAGGTAAACCACAGTAAATTCAATAATGAAAGATTCTTTCGTCCTTTCCCCAGTATCTGCCCCTGCCCTGCTGTATTTCAGAGTCAGCACGACACTGCTGGCCCTCAGCTGCTTCAAACAGACAGGGCTTTTCCCTCCAAAAAGACAGGAAGGGCAAACTGGTGCTCAAGGCACTTGCAGCTCTAGACACTACCACACCGGTGACTTTCCTGTGCTGTCCTATGCAAGTCAATTCAGTTCCTTTGAGAAAACAGTCCATGGATATACACAAGGGGCAGGGGGGAAATCCAAAGTCTATTGGGACTTTCAAAGTGCATCATTAAAGCAAGGATCACTAATCAGGTGCTCTACAAACTCTTCAAGTAACTAAACATTTGAAATTTGAAAACGCATCAATAACTATTTCTGTTTCAACCATGCTTCCTGCCACACGGCGGAGGTGACAGATACACTGGAATTTAGTATCCACTCTTTCCCTGGGCTTAACGCCTTTGACTGATTTAGAGAAAGACATTTCCACCATGTTTCTTGTCAACAGGTTACTATGTTATTAAACGAGTGGTTATTGATTGAAAGTCACGACGACCTGAGCATCCCAGTAAATTTTCATTTAGAAGTCTTTAAATCACTTTGTGAATTTATTTCAAGCTGAAAATCAAAAATCAGCATCTGAAATCATTAGGCAGATTTAAAATTAAGATTCTGAAAAGTTCACCACCAGCAACAGAAATCCAGTTCCTACTAAGTTCTTTTTATATCTTTTTGTTTAAGTTGTTTTTTAATGTGTGGTCCGTGCCTGTTAGCTGAGGTACAAAGGAACTGCCTGGAGACTTTAGGAGTAAAATTCAAACTTGTTTTGTGAGGCAGCATCTATCTCCCTGTCAGAAGAAACTACCACGGGACCTCCTTCATGCCTCTCAGCACAGCCATGAGATTAAAGTTTTCTCTACAACACTCGGGGGAACACTCTAGAAAGCAGTTTAACATTTAAACCAATAGCTCAAAAGGAAGCCACGCTGCGACGGCAGGGTCCACTCACCCATATGCCCAAGGAGAAGTGGGTTAAACAGGGCTTAGAAAACTCCCCCTTTGGAGTACAGCCCATGGACACTCCTGTGCTACTCTGGAGATACACGGATGTGATTCAGTGAAGATCTTAACTGATCCCAGAGCTGGATAGCCTCTCGGCCCAGAGAAGATAACAGTGGGACTACAGAAGAAAGGCATAGATAGGCAGAGCATTAAAAAACATTAGATTTTACGAATGACCGAAATTGGGATTACCTACCAATAGCGGCTACCTGTAAAGCTACAGGCAGGTATGAAACTGAAGAACTGCCCATTTTTCAAAACCACTTTGAAAAGGCACTTCTTTTAAAAAGTTTTAATTATCCTCATAGTTCAGAACACAGCGAAATGGTTGCGTTGGCAGGACAGAGTGGGCAGGTAGGTGGGAAGCCCTTAGCTCGTACTGCCACTAACGTTTCTCTCATCCAGCCGCAGCTTGGGTAGTCACTCCTGACACCACATAAACACGAGTATAATCAAGTACAGGTGCTACCTTTTGGATAGTTTTAAAGTAATCTCCAATTTAACAACTGTCCTTTTTTCCTTACCACCCATTGCTAGTCATGTTCAGACTCCAGACCAGAGAGGGTCTAGTCTGCACAATTTTATCAGCTTATCTGCAAGCATAGAGTTAAACTAATACAAGCCTTTAGGTGATACCCTTAATTTCATTCAGATGAAGGTCATATTGATTTACCTAGTATTGATAAGTTGACAGTCATAATGTATAACTGTTCAAAACCTGACACTTTAGTTATTCAACTATACTGCTATTCAAATCCATTTTAGTTCAATTCGTGAAAATCACGATTTTAGACAAAACAGATTCCCAATATGAAACAAAAGAAATTGCTATATTAATGCCAGAATCAGATCTTTTCTTGAAACCCATTCTTCTGCCCTTGATTCCCTTTCTATATTTTCATTTCTTATACAATACTGTTTTATGTATTCCTCCCCTAAGGAATACAAACATATCATATGCCATGTGTGAACCTGTAAACTCTTTTGAGATACAAAGATATTAAAAATGATACTGTTTAGAATTTACTGTCTGAATAACTCTGCTGAACAAACCATCTATGAAAAACACAAGAAAACATCCTCCACAAGGTAAGAATTAGAGGAAAAAATAACAGTATGAAACTTGCCTTATTTACCTAACAATCAGATTTTCTAACCAATTCACTCATAGTAATGTGTAAATAGTTTTAACGTTTTTATTTAATACAGTGTCATTGTCATCATGGTATACAGATGACCCACAGGGCAATATTTGTAGTAGGCAGTACTGATGACTGCACCAGCAGCTACACCACAAAAACGAAGTCTAAATCTTTGTCTCTCAGTGCCATCCTTAAATCCAAGAACAGCACTCTCAGGAACTAGTTATTTCTACTAAAGATAAGCATTGCTTCTCAATTACACTTTGATGAGAAAACTTCAGTTTTAGTACTGTGATGTTTGATGCAGTCAGAAACGCATATT
Organism: Aramus guarauna; assembly: GCA_013400195.1. NCBI lineage: Eukaryota > Metazoa > Chordata > Aves > Gruiformes > Aramidae > Aramus > Aramus guarauna. The sequence goes on from VXBL01003978.1 coordinate 831,350, forward strand.
CAAATTACTCATGGTGAAAGACAGACAACACTTACAAAGAACTTAAAAATAACTAATTGTAATTCACAATCGGTTGGGCTAATCACAAAGTTACAAAGAAGCATCTTCAAATCACAAGTGTTTTATCACATTTTATATCGCCAAGGATATCCTGTACAGCTGTAACCGTAGGATAGAGGCCGTGAAACAAAAGCTATAGAACCAGTTTGAGATAATTAGTTTTATAACCAAGGTAACAGGTAATGGAGCTAACTGACCATGGCAAGGTACAGTGTTGCTATGTTCCATGTACAGTCCCTACCGAACCGAACAATAGGTTCAGAGATATTAATCTTATGAGGTAAGTTGTTATGGACAGGTGTGTCCACAGAAAGCATACTGCGCATGCCCGCAAGAAGAAGGTCATCCAGCAGACATGGGTGCGTGACCACTGACGACCACCAGAGACCCCTTGAGGGCCACCGACTCAAATCACTCAGCATGCGTGACGGGGAGGAGAATATGTAAATGAATTCCAAGAAATTATTATCATGGGACTGCCTTTTCTGAGAAAAACAATGACTATGCCTATTTTAATCCTATATAACCTGTGTGTTGGTGATCACCTGGCATGCACGTTGGGTGGAGCTATCCCCCGTGCATCCAGCGCTGCAATAAAGAATGCCTGCCTTTTAACACTACAGTGGTGTTACGAGGTTTATTTCCGGATTTCGGTGACACAGCCCTGGCTTTGGTTGGTAAATCAGCACACCAATAATTGCCATTACTTTCATCACTATATGCGGAAGTTGGATACTACTTCTTCACAGCTCATTACTTTCTAGATGTTTATTCAACTAATTATAATAATCCTTTAAGTAGATGCAATCCATAACTTTAATAAGTCAAAATCTCATTTTTTTCCTGCACTGTAAACAAGTTAGATGAAACATTAAGTTTCAATTTCACACACACATATCTTTGCTCTAAACTAAATGTAACAGCGGCAGAAGCACTTGCCTATAGGTATTTGTCAGCTGGCAACCACAGCGATTCCTGTGAGTAGCTTTGCCTCCGGACGCCTTCGTAGGCTGGAAAACCTCATGGACTTGGCAGACTGGGTGACTTCAGCCCCGGACAGATTTTGAGAGGACTCTGAGGCTGCTCTTTCGCCTTACCTGCTCGGATGAGGCATCGGGGGTTTGTATCACGTTCCCCACCTAAAGAACACCGGCAGGGAACGCTTCTCCCTAGTAAAGCTGTAGTAAGATTTTGCACAGACTCCGCCACGCTGACCCTAGCTCACCACTGGCGGGGAGGAGAAGGAAAGCTGCTCAGGGGCGGCCAGCGGAGGGGCACACGGAAACAAATCTCCCCAACTCTGCTCCCACCCGGCGGCTGNCGTTTGCCGCAGTGGTTAATTGCTCACGCTCGCTTTTTTCTCTCCTCAATACCCAAATCGGCCATTAGAAGTTTGTGTTAATTGGCAACAAATTAAGTAAAATATCCCAGGGCTGAGACCGTTTTGCCCTCGCCAATATGTTAGCTAGATACTTTTATAGCTAGTTTAGAATTAAGCACTGAAGAAGGGAACTGTGTCACAGACACCCCCTCCTTTCTAGACTTCAGCTTGTTATTGTTGGCCCTGTTGATGCCCCATAACCTCGGATGATGAGTGAATTACAATCTGAGGGCTGATACCTGTTTTCTGCCACAGAACCAGACAGAAACGAAAAAGAGTAAGTGTAGGCGTTCAGAGCACGCATACCAGGCAGACCCCCTCCCTCAGCTCATCTCCCAGGGAATGGAGTATGGAATTTGCCCTCACAGGAGCTGAAGAATTAAGAGCAATAAAGGCAGTAACATAGAAAAAATGTAAAAGGCAAATGGCTAAAAGAAAAAGAACTGATTCTAGAAGTCTTTAATTTTGTTTTCCTTCTATTCAACTATTTTTCCAGCGGAAATCTGGATTCTGTTAAACATGGCAACTTTACAAGTAGGGATTCAAAAGTATTACCATTCTGTTTACTCACATGAATTAACAAGAAGTGCTTTTGCAATTCTAGGTGACTGACAAGTTGGTTAAAGTCACATTTAGTGCAACTGATGTTAAAAGCAAAGGCCAAAATCATCACAAAATAGATAGAATGTTCAATGAAACGCACGGTTCCAAAGCACCAAAACCAAAAAGTTCCCTTTAATGAATGATACTTCTTCAAATACCTTTAGCAGAGATTATATAGCCAGAACATAATTTTTTCTCAGTATGCCCTTCTCTAAGGCCATTTGAACTTTCAAGGATCAAAACATAGCACAAAAATTAGTCAAAGAATGATAATTTTTATAAAATAAAAAAGGGCAAAGAACTAACATGTTAACCTCACCACAAATACGCATCCTTCATATTTTATTAATTCACAGAGAAAGACAAAATACAACACTGGTAATTCCCAAATCTCATTGAAAGTTGACTAGCCGGCAAATATCTTATGTTCTTAACTATACATTATATAATTTTCAGATCTCATTAGCCCTACTGAAATCAACAGAATAACTCCTGTGCTTTCAGGTCAGGGTCTTGTACAACTTCTGTCTAAAAAGCAGAAATAGGAAGTTAGGGCAAATTGAAAAATCACACCAGTGTGTGAGAAAACCAAGTGTGATTAATCCATGAAAGGACTTAAGGTACTTCATCAAAAGACAGATTCCTGAAACACCATCGCAACTAAATCTTGACACCTCTGGTCCATTGACACTTGGGTTTTTGATGTTAATATCCTCAAGGTACCTAAATGTAGGTGTCTGAGAATGCTCAGCCTCAGCAGAACTTGGCAGCTTATACCTATCCCGCCTGCAGTACTCACGGGACTCACAGAGGAGACGTTCCAGCACACTCACAGTTTCATCAGCTGAAAGAATTCAGTGTACGCTTCCACAGGAGCAGCAGAAGGACAAGCAGAAAGGGAAGGAGAGAGACAGGATAGGCCCCTGTACTTTGCAATACAGGCACTCATTCTGGAACAGAGAGGACAGTGAAACACCTCTACAAGCAAGCACTGTTTCCTACAGCTGCCTGTTGCTAAATACCTGAACCATTAGAGAAAAACTGAACCACCTGTGGCTCCTTGTCATCTGCAGAAGCATCCTCAGCTAAAAGGAGCAGCTTCCACGGGGGAGGCCATGCCTGAGCTCCCAGCCACAGCAGAAACACACCAGGGAAGCGGGGTGCACTGTCTTACAGCTAGCCCATGGTGACCTCCACGCTGCCAGAGCTCCAGCAATAACAGAGCCCAAACCACGCAGCTGAAAGCTAGATGCCACGTCTCAACTAGCTACATTTTCATCTTTCTGTACAATGTAATTCTTCCCCTCCCCAAGAAATCAGTGCAGGCACAAATTCTATTAACAGTGCTGCTGCAAAGTTTCAGATATGAATCATTAGGATGAAGAAATCCTGGCAGGTTGCTTGTTTTAGGTTATTCTGGCTATTACCCACGCTCATAGCAACTGAGAGCAACAGAAATATCTCCCAAGTCCCAAATGTTACAGAGGTTTCAATCAATCTCTTGAAAGAAAAGGAGGATTTGATAGGTTTGTGATTCTCTTTCATGTAGAAAATAACAAAAAAAAGAACCACCCTAAGATTAAAAGAACCACCCTAAGAACCACCCTAAGTGCATGCAAGATTAATATGAATGATAAGACAAGCTCCCCCACCAGCTTTTAATATTACAACTAGAAGAGCAAGCATAGTATGTTTAAAGCATTTGTTTAAATGTCGATATCTTGTCTGCTTCAGCAGTGATGCAGGTTTTTGTGTCACTTCTCCTGCCCGCTATCGATTAAACAATCATGATCGCTAATGAGGAAGCAAAAGGTACTATTTTTAATTCCACACTGATTTTGAACTCTGTTATTTCAAATGTGAAATTACATTTGTTGTTTTAAAAATCAGTATGTTCTTTATTATACACTCTGAAAATTATAAGCATGTACATTTCTCAATAATTCACACTCATATCCAAAGCTATTTTTTTCTTCCCTTCAGAATTCAATTAACCTTAATGAATTGCCCTACCACAAACTGTCAGTCAAGCAGAACATATAATCATTACAAATGAAGTTCTCAGAAAAGGCGAGGCCTAAATGTTCAAGCTCAGTCTGTTCAGCTTCACATAAGCAGGGGTGAGGAAAAGAATATGTAGCTGAAATCCATGGAAGTCTTCTTCTGGAAGCACTGGCAAATGTCAGTACACTGAGTTCTTACTGTATTTTTCTGTGGAAGAGTTGCATTCATCCTTTAATACAGATAATAAAGACATTTAACCATTTTCCCTGCAACAGAAGTATGCTGATAAGAGATGACACCAACCTGATGCCCTGGGGTATGGAAGGATAGCAACTTCTCTTTGTATTCAAGCATTATCTGTATACCCCAATGGTGTCTGATTTCTAATGAATATTGCCAAAAAGATCCAAACTATGACTCCTGTATTTGATTAATTTAGCAAGGCAATGTTTTCTAGAAACACTCTAAAAGTAACCAAAGTGGCCATGTAAGACGTAAACCATTTCCCATTACTTTAAATATGGGAGTTGGGTTTATTATGTTGCTAAATACAAATGATTCATTTTCAAAGAAATGCGGCTATTGCAAAGGACTTTATTGCGGGGGGCAGTATTTTCTAGATTCACTGAAGGATCTTACTTCTTGATTCTCTCCTCCCTTTTGGGAACTCACTTCCCAGTGATTCAAGAGGCTTTTATATGGAATATATCAAGTGGTTTGTTTTCTCATGTCAGGAGGATGATCTCTTAATGGTTTATCTCAAGTACTGGTGTTAGTACACCCATACTTAGGTCCCAGATGCCTTAAAAAGACTTTGTAGTACATGAAAAACATATTTTGTAGGATGAATTGACATGGATGCTCAAAAAAGTCAGCCAGACAGTGATTATTTGCTGTAGAGCCCACATGCTTTGGCCTATAGAGGATAAATTAATGCTGTTCAGCTTTTCTTCTAAGCTTCTGACAGCAGGTTCAAGAAAGAAGTTGAAGGAAGAACAGTTACAAAGTTGAATTATCTGACTTATTACCAGAAACTTCAGTCTCTGTCCACTAATATAGTCTATAAAAATATTAGAGGCATGAAAAGTTAACATACTCATCTCGAGCAGTCCAGTGAGAAAAAAATGAAGATTAACTGGGTAATAAATGATTCCCTCCAACCATAAACAACTATCTTGCACAAGGGCTCTGAAGCTGGCATTGGTAATTCAAAGGTGATGCTGTCTATGGAGAAAAAGTCCACTTAGATGGTTTAACTGCTTATTCTGAAACTAGACATAGTCTCTGACCTTTTGGTCAAAATCTGCTTCAAGACATAGGTATAAAATACACAGATGTGTGGCAAAAGACGCAGTGTAACAGTTCGTGATGCGTTTTACAACACACCACTTAGCCGTATCCACTCTCGCCTGTATTTCCTAGTGTCTTGAATGCTGTAAAGTCACTAGCAGTGAGGTTCAGGCATGTACAGCAGCACCACACCTGTAGGGTGTTATTTCCACCTTTAAGACGTGGCATTGGTTATCAAAGCCAAGGGCACAGTCCCTCGCCTCTCAGCGGGGGATCTTTCAGACGGGGTTGGACATCACAGTGTTGAAGAGCTGCTGGATGGTGAGTAAGAGATTGCCACTAGTGCAGGGAGAGCATCACGGGGTTGCATCAAAAAGCTTCCTGGTGCACCAAGTGGGATGAGGAACTATGTCACAATTTCTCAGCTTCTTATGAGAATGCTTGTATCCCAATCTGTCCTGACATGATGTATTGGCTCCCGGCATCCATAGCTGCCCTCTGCTAGACATACTTCCCACTCGGAGCCATATCTTATATTGATCTGTTCTGCAAATCTCTTCCTGCTGCAGATGAGGATTCACGTTGCATTTGATGACTTCCTGCAACTGGTGCCCCACAGGATATCTTCTTAAGAACATAGCTTCCAAAATGGTTTAATATGATATGCAGTATACCATTGAAAACTGTGACTAGAAGCACTTCATATTATGAAAATGTTCCTCTTTAAACAAAAATCTTAACACAAAAGAAAATGCAGTGTCATGAACACTGAAGAAACAGTGGGGAGACTGTTCATGGAGAGGTACAGAATTCTTTTCTCCAGTTTTGCTGCTCTTCTCTGAAAACACCTTAAGTCATTGACAAAGACACTTCTCCATTACCACCTCCAGAGGTTTGACAGAGGACAGGTAAACCAAAGATCCATAAACATCCAGTTAGACTGATTACATTTCGCTGAGGGCCAGATCTTTTAAAAAAACTGTATCTATGCCATGCACATAAAAGATGAATTAAAACCAGAATACTATAAAGAGCTTAACACTACTACCATAAATTGTTACCAGGAATGCAGAAGCATTTAGTTTTTCACCTAGTAGAGCTTGGTCAATTTTCTCATCTGTCATAGCCTGTGCTTTGTTAAATTCCCTACAGTTATAGTTTAACTTTGGAAAAGAAATAATTTATGAAAACAATTTTCTCAGAATTGCTCAAGAGAAAACAGTGAAAAAAAGTCTTTGCTAGAGTTTCATGACTTACTCTAACAATTTTAATGCTTCAAAGCAAATCCACTCTTCTAAAGCTGCTTGACAGAGTTAGTTCAGCTTATCTGTACAGCCCTGCACCATATTTCACATAGAGATATATACCTTCATATCATATTTGCGATGAACAAATCTGTGCTCTGTGCTTGATTGAGTTACCTGTTACTCATACTGATAATACATTTTACAACATCATCCTACTTGGTAATCATTTAATGGTGGCCACTAAATCACTTTCGATTACCTGTGCTATGGCATTTGTGGTATAACACAGCTTAAAAATATATTTCCACATTTCTAGATTCTTATTGAGGTTTTTTTATTATATTATGAAGAATATCAGCTATGATTAAAATTAACAAAAGATGATAGGGCTGAGAGCTTGATACTACATTCAGATATATCAGCAATAGATATAAAACTTATATACATAAAATTATGTAGAAAAAAAGGATGAAAGTAATATTTTTCATTTCATAATGATTCCACATTGATAACCCTTCATATACAGTAGGTTCCACTACACAGAAGGTGTTCATCAGCAGATTATGCCCAATGACAGACTGCTGTTTGTGCAGAAACTCTAAACACAGTGTTTGTGTATCATCTCATGTATAACTGCAAAAGGAAAAGGCAGGGGTAGGACGGGGAACTGCGAGCGCAGCACAAAATTTAAAATATAGCTATCCAGCAATCAGAAGACAGGGTACTGCACGTGCTATCTTATCCATCCAGCTTGATCTAGCTTGCAGTGCTAGCAACAGAAGTGCCCATACGAAGGTGTGGGCTGTAATGCACGCTAGAGACCAAGTATAAACTCGTGAGGGCTCTGGGTGAGTAGCTCATGTTGAAGCCCAGTTAACCAGATCGCTGCCACGATCCTTGTTATCTACGGAAGCTAGTACATAGCACAGATGCTATAATCACAAGTATTTTGGCTATATGTCAGCTAGTCTGCTCAACATTATTTTTAAGGTCTTTAAAGACAGCAGTGAAAACAGGTTACATCTTACTTTTTCTTTAAAATGCCAAACCAACAAAAAAACGCATGCTGCTTGAAGTCCTCCTATTACATGTAAACCTTGTTCACTTGCTTAGAAATTAAACTTTGGGTATTTTTCTCTTTAAATTATCTGTCCCAGTCATGCAGACCTATCTTGCTGTTAAGACACAGACACGAACCACAACTAGATGGCAATTTTCCCTCACTTCAAATTGGGAATTTCAAATTATTTCATAAAGTACAATTATGTACTTGTTAAAAAAAGGTGTTATGTATTTAAATAGCAACTCCCTCCCACCAATATCAAGTTCAGAGTGAAATGTCTCATTATTGTTATTATGATGGTGATTATCAAATATTGATCTTGACTCTGACCCAAAAGTACTATTATTGCTTTCAGTTTTAGAGGTTAGTCCTGGAAGTATACTGAAATACGGGTTTAAAGGCTTTATCTCAGCATTCTGCTGCAGCATGACAATTTAATTTACTAAGCTAAAGTAGTGCTACCGTTATGACTGCTTCTCCTGATGAGCTTCAATGAATCATTTTCTCTTCTTCAGGGTTACTGTAACTTTTCTCAATCCGGTTTCTGGTTACTTGAAGCACACTGCAGGTTCTATCAGATCTTGCCTACACTTTGTTTTTTAATCCAATTGCATTGACAAGCATACCCATCAAGTAATTGGAATGTAAGAATTATTCAGTTTACTTCACCATTCCCAAATGGCCAGGTTACAATTTTTTATTCCTGGTAAGGATTAATGCAGAAAAATATCCTAAGAACTCTGGAGTGAGGCTTGAATTCAGTAGCACTGAAAGCAACACAGAAGGGCACTCAGGATCCTAAGGAATCAGCTGCATCTCAAAACTATACCAACGGGACTTGAAAGCAGTTATGTATTCTGCCATTATATTACTATATTAATTGAACAGTTCCTAACATCTTGAAGGGCTTCAACTCTGAGGAAAAATATAAACTTTATATGCATTTGATTGCGTACTAATCTGCTACAAGCTGTTCTGATCCAAGCAAGAAATAATGCCAGTTCTAAATTTATGTTTTAATCCTGCAGGAAGCAAGTGACAACAGGAAAATAAATACCCCAAATTTTAGAAGATTTCCTGATTGCTTAGGATTCAGAATTTAAGCTAAGTGATTTCAGTGGATCTAAAGTTGCCTGAAATGGAAACACTGAATATATGAAGATGTTGGAGGATTTCCACAAGGTCCAAATCTGCACACAAACACCCAACCTTGCATTGACAATGAGCTACCATGGAGGTATGAGATGCTGTTACAAGTTCTAAACTTGTATTTTTTTTCCCAAGTGACATTTCAAAGGTGAGTGATTCTGGTTCTTCCCTCTTTTGCTATGCTGACTACAACCTACTGTAGGAGGGGTGGCATGTAGACAAGAGCACCGGTGAGAATCTGGTACAGCTCAGTACAGAATAATGATTAGAATCTGCTCGTGTGTTGTTAACAGGAATTTAATCTGAGGAAGAAACACAGGCTGGCAACCATGCCAACTGTTAATCTGCGAGGAGAGGGGGTGGAACATAGGAATCCTAACAAACTCCCCAACCTTGATAAATATTATTAAATAAAAACGTAAAGCTGGTCTATTAACAGTGCATGCAAGCTAGAGCTGGTCTTTAGGAGTGCTGTCTTGTGCCTTAAGTGCATTAAAATGTCATTATCCATACTCACCAAAGTACCATTCTCACTTCCTTTCTTTAAGCTTTTTTGTAAGCTATAATTACAATTAAGCAAAGACATGTTTATTGTCACAAAATGTATGCCAACGGTTCACACTAATGCAATCCAAACATTAGTATGAAACATTTTTCCAATTACTGCACAGACTCCCTATAGTGTTTCAAGCTGCTTTATGACATTTTAAACTCCGTATATAATACAGTCCTTTAGAAAGCTGCAAAATCTTTCTATTTCTTTCTTATGACCTGAGAAAACCTAAATCTATTAAAAGCACATTTTCATAGCAGCAGGATAAAAATGCTTTTACTACATTTATCTTCAAAATTGGTGGTGTTAAATAGTGCCAGGGGATAAATAACCATAAAATATAACATTAGTGTACAGGGTACTGTTCTAACTAGGCATGATGGGATGGCTTTCTACCCTTTCATTTCTTCTTTCTATTTGTCCCATTAGAGCTGTGCAATCATTCATCAGTCACTGTGGCAAGCAGTGTTGCTCCGTCCTGGCTGCTGCCGAAAACGAGACCTACAAAAGCAAGCCATAGAGAGAAAATACAGTCCACCAAAGTCCAGAAATGTCCACACCTATACTCCTGACTGATTTTCTACCAAAGCACTTTTGCTATTCATGGAAAGATATTTTAATAGCTTCACCTATGAGTTTTGAAATTCTATTAGAGAAACATTCATTTTGCACATTAGATAGAACTAGCAAAAAAGTCTGAGTGACTAATAACCATACAAAACCCCCCAACATTCAGCTTTGATTTAAAACCCAGATGCTACAATCAGCTTCCGCTAATCTAACTCTGCTTCTGTGTCCTGGCACTTCCAGCAAACACGATAACTTCGTACAACTGATCTGTTGAAGTGTTTGAGCTTTAAGCAGATGCTATTTTCCTAATCAAAATACTAATAACATTAGCATTGGAGGAATCCTAAAATAAGCTTAACAAAAACTGAACAAAACATAATACTTATCCATGGTAAAGCCACCATTTTTTTATTAAGAAAATTGAGGAGAACAATATGGCTTGTGGAAAAGATAGAAGATTGCTTCTTGACATAGCTTTTGATAAAAATGCATCTAGCATTTCTTTGCCTATTGTGCAACATTCACCACCTAAACAGAGAGGAGTAACTCACAAGAAAATCTGATGCTTTTATATATATATATAATCTTGCAGAAATCAACATGAATGTTTACCTTCACAGTGAAGATTATTTTTCAGCAACAAATATGGAAGATAACTGCCTGAATTTGAGGGCAAAATTCGAATATTTGCTACAATGCCTTACAGAAATCAATACATAGAAATGCCATGTTATAGTTCAAACATTGTCCTTTTTTTTGGTCAAAGGATAACATCTATCCTTTAAATAACTTATAAATACTGAAATTAATGTTCAGAAGATTAAGCTTCTTCAGGAAATCTTGCACTGAATTTCCTGGAAGGACTGAAAATTGCATCTTCATAGTGCGCATTCCATCAGACATTCATTAAGCACATTCTCTTTACTTCCAAGTATGCCCTCTCACAGATGTCTTAAAGAAAATGGACTTTTTTAAAAGGAACTAAACAATAACAACAAAAAAAGAAACTGTTAAGCTCTGAATAAAATGCAAGAACAACTGAAAAAGTATGGAGTCGTTCTTTCAAAGGATAAGTAATTTCTTGAACTTGCAGCTACTGAGAGCTCTAAACCATCTGGACTTTGTTAATCTAAATAATTTATGAAGTCAAGGAAAAGAAATATCATACTTCAAACCCGTGATGTCTCAAGTATAGAGATTGGTAGACATGCATTTTTAAATCACTCTAGCAAGACTGTGAGGACTTTACTCATAAAATTAGTATTTTATTTCACTGAAATGAATGAGTGATCTTGTGAGAAAATTGCCACCAAACTAAACAGCAGAAGGCCTATGCTGATGATGTTCCCCATTTTCATGTTAAGACCAGGAGTCAATATATCTGTAGCTTTGATGACCTCACTGGACACAGGACATGCTTTAAATTTTTTACATGTTAACCACTTCTGAGTCAAAGCCTAAATCCACAAACACAAAATCTGGGATGTATTTTAAATTCAAAAAGTGATTTTATATATATATATATTTTTTTTTTAACTAGGATGGGCCAGAAACCTTAATTTGTTATGGAGACAAACAGATTAGTCATAATGGGAACTCTCCAACATGCAGATCAGTAGCAGTAAGGGATAAAGGAAATTCAAGAACAAAGAACACTCTAATCTGAAGTATCATTAGCATCCACAAATTCAGACAGGCATCTTGTATTGACACCACATCTGTTGCTGCAGTGGATTTTGTCAAGTGTCTCAATGCAACTTGGAGATGGACCTTTTGTCACAGGAAGTGCCAGATAAAACTGAGAGCTGAAATTATGGACAGTCCCTTTGTAGCACAGAACAGCATAACTTCTTCATTTTCCCTCCAAGCGTGACACCCATGCTTCACTGAAATTTCTAGCTGTGCAGCTGTAGGACTTTACTGCATTCCACAGATCAAATGTTTGGATGGAAAGAAAGGCAAAGTGTGTAACTAAACTTGTTTAAAAGAGCAACAGATCTATAGGAAGCTATGAAATTTATGGTGTGTCAACATGTAGAATATAATACACTACAATCTTTGCGAATTCCATCCTATAATAAGTGACAGAACAAAAATAAAAGTTCACATCAGCCTTACAGAAGGAACATTTAATTAGTATCATCAGGAGACAAAGATCATTTCACAAAGTTAAGTTGAGAGCAGTTATGCCAGTTATTATTCTATCATTTACAGCCATAACAAAACTAAAAAGTTGAGGTATTTGATCCAATTGTGAACAACAACCATCCTCGCAGTCCAGAAATCAGCCAATACATTGACTTTGAATATATATGTTGAACACTTCCAGCAGCAAAGCTAAATTAGAAATACAAACAGACCTACATTTCTTACCTTCATCCTTCAATTCATAATTAACCAACCCACTGAAAGACTTCTTGCTTCCAGTATGCCTAAAGGCAGAGTCAGCCACAGCAACATGGGAAGCCAAGAGACCAACCTGTTGACAATGCCTAAGCAGTGCATGGTTGCATGTATTTGAAAAGTTTGCTTTAAAATTACAGCAACACAGTATGCCTAACATAAATGAACTCTCTTAGGGAAAGACATTTCAGCACTAGTTGGCTCTGACGACTATAGTTGGTAAATTGCCATTCAAACTGGTTTTGCTGTATCTTTATTTTATATTCTCCAGATCTAAGTGCTGTATGACTCACAAAGAAAAAATACTGCTATAGGGTGCTCAAATTGTCGGCATATCTCCAAAAGGTCTGCTGGTTTAAAGTCTATGCACCCAGGAGGAACTGTTCCTGACTTTAATTGCGCCTCTAACATTTCTATTAACACTGTAAATATTCTGTACTGTAGGGAAAATGCCAGTTCTCTTCCCAGAAAACTATTCCACAGTTTCATAGTCAAAAAGGAGATCTCTGCTACTAGCTTTTCCACATTACATAATCTTTTATTAGGACATAAAATAACGCCTCCACATAAATATTCTGTAATGGATTTTTGACCAGCTGAACTAAGACACAGCAGGTTTATTCTTTAATCGGAGCTCCACAGTGATGGTAACCTTTCATCTTGGGAGGGGTCACTGAACCACAAATGCTCCACTGAGAAGACAAAGCCTTTCAGCCGACTTCAATGAGGATTCAGAGATGGGGCCAACTGATTTAAGGGATACTCTTATCCAAAGCTGTTTGGGCTTTTTATTTGTTGGTATTGAGAAGGGTAAATGAAATATCACACTGAAGTCTTTGCAGAACCTTTGCAACTTTAAGAGACTCCAGGTTTTAAAAAAAAATTTCTATTTGACGTGACAGCACCTGAATAAAAGCAAGACCAACCCAATTTGTACAAAGAAGTTGAAATCCAGTATATTTCATGTAAATGTTATGACTATAATGTTTCAAATATAATAGTAAATTAAGTCTTCCTCTACATTTAGAAAAAAACTGAAAAGCTGCTGAACACAACTCTTGCTATAAGGGATCCCAAGGGAACTCTTGGTGTTGAATTCTTTTTTATATGGTTTGAGGTTATGGAGAGACTATGATTCCCATGATATATGCACAAGTTATGCTCTGTCATAGGAATCATGTGATTTTAATTGTTGGATAAGAAATATGATCTAATATGAAGACCAAAAGACTACATCAACAAGCACATTGCTTATAAAACCCGTGAGGACTTATAACCACTGTAAGACAAGGCATATAGAATCATATTCACAGAGTGGTTTGGGTTGGAAGGGACCTCAGAAATCATCTAGTTCCAACCCCCTTGAATATGAAACTTTTGAAATGATAGAATTGATAAAGGTATTGCTAATGCAAAGCAAAATAGCTTCAAGTACTGAATATTAAAATATTTTTAAATATTGAAAGGTTTTGTTATATACTTTTTTCTGTAAATAATTAGACACTGTCTATACAGATTTATGATGAAAAACAGTATAAATTACAATATTTTAACCGAGCTCTAATCAGCATCTATGTTTGTAGGACCCTCTTGTGTCCTCATTTAACCTTCAACAATTTTCAGTTATAAGAACATGCAAAGAAAAATTAGGTCTATCTACCAAGCATTTAGATCAGGATCAGAGGTCACTGAGGTCACTGTCAGATGCTGCCTTTTATTTTCAAACAGTATGTAACACCTAATGTAGCTATAAAATTATCTCTTTTATTTCACTCATAGTTAATTAATGATCATGAGGAGCAATATCACAGTCTTGCTGCTTACTCTCCAGATCAATTACTTGCTGAATGTAAAAGAAATCAATTTCATGGACAAATTATGTATCTACTTTAAAAGTTTCCTAACACTTATTGTCTCAGTCAACACTAATTTTATATTTGTGTATTCTCAAAATTAAGGGTTCTTTTCCTTATTACGTAGATGACTCCTCTGCAAGCATTGAGCTCATCTTAAAATAAATTTTAAAAAAGATAAAAACAATGTTTAGTTATTTTTCTATATATTATAGCCACTAAAGATGAAAGTGATTCTTTCTAGAGAAACATTACTTTGTATAACTGTCATACACAAGTTCTACATACAGAAAAATGTCAATTAAAAAAAAAATAATAATTTTCTCCCTTTGCCTCATTCTCTTATTGCTGCTTCTATCTCCCTTTTCCCCTCTTTAACACATTTGTGAAACTGTCAATGTGTTTCTATCAAATTGTCTTTGACAATGGTTATGTTTTTGGAGTCAGTTGGAGCCCAAATTAAGAAAGAATTGATTTACTTTTAAATTACTTCTGGCTTATGCCAGGCAGAAACAGTACCTGCACTGTTTGATGACATACAGGTGTGGGTTATCCAGAGTACAACACAGTGCTGTAGAATATGATGGCAATACATCCGCCTTGCCAAAACTGGGGGGAAAAGGCAAGAAATGCAATTCCTCTTGATAGTTTTTATTATTATTATTTTAAAAATCTTAACCAGAATCCAATGTAGAACAGTAATTTTGTCATTTCTGTGACTCATATCTCTTCTGTCTTCAATAGATTGGGCTCCCTATCTGGGATAAATTTTTTCATTACATAAGTTTTTCTTTTTGTCCAGACACTGTGGTTCATAGAGCAACATCCTAGTGAGGATGCTTTATGAAATATATAGGTTAGCAGAAGAATCTGAATACTGTGTGGCCTCAACGGTATCATTTGTTAGGCAAATCGGCACTTTAGCTGAATAAGTGTTGTGGTTGGTTTTTAAAAATCTTTTAATGGTCCTACAGTTTTAGCAACCTAATCATCCAAAATGGGATGGATGGGTGGATGGATGGATGGATGGATGGATGGAAAAGAATTTCACAAATCATGATCAGATTTCATGTGCTATTTTGTTAATAAAACTATTATTTTTCTCAATACACATTAAACTACCGATTTAGTGGCAAGCTATTGAGAGATACAATGACATATATGCAGTATCAATTCCAAAAATTTCTCTGACAAAAACTAATGTATTTTTGTCTTATGTTACAACTATTTAACATCTTGATTAAATTAAACATGAAATACAACACACATATCCCTAAAAAACATACTCTGGTTCTGAGGCTCTTTTTCATAAACCAGCTTTCTCCTGAGATGTATCCATTGAGGTCATAAATAGATAGAGATTAACTGGGGATTATTGTGAGGTTAATTCATTCAGTGGAAATCCCCAGATATTCAGCTTTATGATTCTGGCATGCTTTGTAGCCAAATTTTTCCTTTCTAAGTGGTCTTACAAAAAGCTGAGTGCCAGAAGTTTTCATGGCTCCATTTAAACAATTCAAAGTCACAAAATGAAGTTTGTAAGCATAACACACACTAGAAAGTGGAATGAAGGAAAGTGATTTCACGTCATTCAAAGATCAGATTCGGACGAGAGAAAGAGAGAGGAAAAAAACCTGCAAGAAAAATTTATTTCCTCCTATAGTATCAGAGCAGTTTTTTTCTCGTTAGGCTGCCTCAGGCCACTGATTCTGCCTGCCAATACATTGCTGGTTTATCTCATATTCCTTTTTAACAGCAGCTTTATCCTCCTTGTCTGGTTTTCTCCTTTCCCTATTAACAAGAACAGGAGAAGCAAAACCAAGCAAAAACAAACCCTAAACAAGTATATCTATAAATTGGCTCAGAAAATAAAATTAAATGAAACCCACGTAGAAAGTTATAGTATTAAAAACCCAAAATACTGATTACAAAATGAGGCAATATGGCAAACAGAAGTCACTAAAGTTAAATAGATTTTTCGTCCTTGGGAGAGCAAAGCTGTGTAGCAGCAGTGTCTTTTGGAAGTTCTTATTTTTTTAAAACATAGTGATATTTTCATTTTAGATGGTTACCTTATCCTGAACTGGACATCCAAGACTAGAAAAGTACACACTCCTACAACTTAAATTAGTGAATCAGACAAAGTCATAAGAATCATTTTTCCTGCTGCTGAGGCCCACTAAGTTACCCTTTACATAGATCAAGTTAAGCATGCAATCAGGTTTTTCAGAATATGGGAGTAGCTGAATAATTTCATTTTAAGGATATAAGCAATAGTATAATTTATTATACATTTCTGGAAAGCTCAGATTTCAATGCTCTTGTGGCAAGCATTTGAATGTTTGGTGTTAGAGCAGATGGAACATTTTGCAGCAAGGCTTTAATTCTCAATCCAAAAGGCATCGCTTTTGCTTCTGGTCAAAGGTGAATCTATTCCCTCTGCTAGCTCTGTCCTGGGGCTCTCCCTAAGCAGGCTCTGTCAACTGTGCTATGCTTCTGCCAAATTATGTGATGATTTTGTCATGTGGGCTAATATTCCCCCGTGATTCAGTTTTAATCAAATGCATAAAAGCAAAGCATTGTTGAACAGTGCAGTAACAAAACCAACTGCTTTAAAGAGATATGAAAGAAGTACATTTGGGTTTTAAAACTTGTGCACACACAAATGTAAAAGCCCTGTCACACCTCAGAAAGGCTCTACTTTTTTTCTGCAGAGCAGTTACTACATACAGTAACTCACACTCATAACTAAATTTAAATCTGTAACATTTCTCCTTGTATTGATAAGCAATATTCTTCATATTGGAATTTATTCTTTGGAGCAAGGAATTGAGTTCAGGAGGGGTGGATTTTAGGGCTGTTATCTCATACGTACTCCAACAGTGTTCAACTACTGCAGTAGAACTGTACAGTAACTTGAATAATAAGCCTTACAAACTTCAGGATAAGCTTTTAAAAGTCAGTGACAGCAGCAAGAGATGGCTCAGGCCCTCAGATGTAAGCTTCTGCTGAGGGATCCAGATCCTGAAAGTTTTGCAACTTACTAATATATGAAGTAATGAAGTTGTTATAACTGGCTATCTCACTGAATACATGTATATGCTTATTTTGTGCTGTATTATAGAAGTGCCTGCTATAGTTGTGTAGGAATAGTGTCTTATCCTTTACAGAGAATCATAAAATAAAATAAAATTACTAGCATACAAGAATTCAGAGACTACGTCTAGGTTAGCAGATGCTTTATGGATGGATAGCAGCAACCCTGTAGAGAGAAATAGTTGATGCTGACAACACGTGTCCATAATATACACCTTTCAAAGCCTTTTATTTCAGATTAGCTCTAGTCTGGCCTTATGGACTGAATGCCCATTTGCAGCTGGAGTGCATTAGTTACACTCCTGAAGTGTGCTAAATCTTCAAATCTGAATCCTAGTTTCATCTGAAAGGAATCAAGTTGAGGCACTGCAAAAGCTCCACATGACATCAACCAAAGCACAATACGAAAGAAAGAAAAATATGCACTTCAAAAGCATGCTCTTGATTCAAACTAACACACTAACAAAGATGGGCACTGAGAATACGTAGGCATATCTCAGCCCACACACATATGCACAGAAACATATGTGTATTACTAACATAAATAAAAAAGTGTTTCTAGCACAAACTGGTAGATATCATTTATCTGTTTTCTTCATGAGTTTATTTTCTTTGTTTACTACAAGCTAGCATAGCTCTATCAGGATTAATTTGCCCACTATTCTTTTTTAAACCTCAGTCTAGTTAATTTTTAAAACCTTTTAATGAGCCTTATCAGACAACTTTTTCCTCTGTTAAAATTTGATCTCAGAATAGTGATTCAATAATTTGAAACTAGTTAAAACTGTTCATTAGCATGGAATTCTGAATACTGAATTAGACATGGCACATACTTGTAAAATAAATTATAGAATCATAGAATGGTTTGGGTTGAAAAAGACCTCAAAGATCGTTTAGTTCCAACTCCCCTGCCATGGGCAGGGACACCCTCCACTAGACCAGGTTGCCCAAAGCCCCATCCAACCTGGCCTTGACCACTGCCAGGGATAGGGCCTCCACAACCTCTTTGGGCAACCTGTTCCAGTGCCTCACCACTCTCAACAGTGAAGAATTTCTTTCTAACATCTAATCTAAATCTACCCTCCTTCAGTTTAAACCCATTACCCCTTGTCCTGTCACTACAGTCCTTGATAAACAGTTGCTTTCCACCTATCCTGTAGCCCCCTTCAGGTACTGGAAGGCCACAATTAGATCTCCCCAGAGTCTCCTCTTCTCCAGGCTGAACAATCCCAACTCTCTCAGCCTGTCCTCACAGCAGAGGTGCTCCAGCCCTCTGATTAGCTTCGTGGCCTCCTCTAGACTCTCTCCAACAGCTCCATGTCTCTCTTGTACTGGGGCCCCCAGAGCTGGAGGCAGTACTCCAGGTGGGGTCTCACAAGAGTGGAGTAGAGGGGCAGAATCACCTCCCTCGACCTGCTGCTCACACTTCTTTTGATACAGCCCAGGACACGGTTGGCTTTCTGGGCTGCAAGCGCACACTGCCGGCTCATATTGAGCCTTTCATCCACCAATACCCCCAAGTCCTTTTCCTCAGGGCTGCTCTCGATCCATTCCCCGCTCAGCCTATAGTTGTGCTTGGGATTGCACTGACCCACATGCAGGACCTTGCACTTGGCCTTGTTGAACTTCACTAGGTTGGCATGGGATCACCTCTGAAGCCTGTCAAGGTTCCTCTGGATGGCATCCCTTCCCTCCAGTGTGTCGACCACACCACACAGCTTGGTGTCGTCAGCATACTTGCTGAGGGTGCACTCCGTCTTGCTGTCCATGTCTCTGACAAAGATGTAGAACAGTGCCGGTCCCAGTACTGACCCCTGAGGAACGCCACTTGTCACTGTTCTCCACTCAGACGTTGAGCTGTTGACCACTACTCTTTGATTGTGACCATCCAGCCAGTTCCTTATCCAGCAAGTGGTCCATCCATCGAATCCATGTCTCTCCAATTCAGAGATAAGGATGTCGTGCGGGACAGTGTCAATGTTGCACATTAAACAAGTTGGCATTCTGGAATACCATATAATCTATCAGGGAAACCATCTGTGTACATTTAGCTTATAATCTTGCCAAATACACCAGTTAATTTGGCTTGACAATACATTCCCCATATAATTAACGAGTGCACTTTATTTCTGAGCAGCAATGGCAAAATTAGCTTTAGATCAGGATTCTTTGATGACACTAGAAGAGTCAAAGATGAATGTGTGAAAATACTGGTTTAGGAATAAGAAAGTACTCTCCCACAAAACATTTTATTATGACTGAAAAAGACTGAGAAATGTAATTTTCCATATGTAAAGATGGACCAAAAGAAAAAAAGAAAGGAAGAGCTTGTGTATTTAGTCATTCATACTCACTACAGTGGAGTTAGAAGATGGGATTTAGGGAGAGTAAATGCTTGGTATTCAGGATTTCTGTGTGAGTTTAGAAGACCCTGTGCTCAATTCCAACCAGCAGATACTGGGATTTCGTAAGTTGTTTTTAAACTCAGGTTTATTGCTCATTTCCTAAAAGACAGTTTCCTATATGCATCTGTAGCACTTACTAACTAAAAAGTATTATATTCATAAGTGTGCACTGTTGCTCAGGGTTTTACATAGCACAGCTTGTGAACACACGCTTACATTTGGTCAACAACTCCTTTGCTTTATATTTCTGCATATTGAAGAGTGCATGTTCAGCACATACAGGACTGTACACTGAAGAACAGTGTAACTGCACTGTGCTATAGCAGATAACTCCAGGAAATACCTTCTTCCCAAAGACTGCAGCATGTAACCACTTTTTATAGAAAGCAATGTGGTTTATCCCTAAGGAGTTCAGCTGGCTGATGTAGAGTAAGACCATGTCTTGTTAGGATGTCTTCATTGTGTAAGTATCCCAGAAAAATCAGGACTTTAAATTCTCTGCTACTTTAGAAAAAACACTTGTATTTCTGTCTGTATGTATAGATTGTGCCCACCACAGTAGTATTTATATATGTATCCCGTTTATATTGCAGTAGCTGACTATTTTGAATACTCTGATATTTCAGATGTTCAGAATCATCTGATGTTTACGAGTCATTGGTGACACGAGGAATATGGTGATAGGTGAGAACCAGCTTTGAAAAACTCCTGTCCATAGTACAAGACCACAAGTCTTTTCAGCTGACAGCATTGTTGGAAATGAAGGCAGGCAGTTTTAACATGGAAAATGTTTTACATGGAGTTCTGAATGAAGAATTGGAATGAAAATGCATTATTTATGTACACCAAAGAAATATAACAATGACAAAAGCTAACATTTAAAATGCAAATCTGCTAGTGTTGTGTGACATGGCGTGAGATATATCTCAAAGTCTTAAGGTTGACTAATTGAATTGCCATTGATAAGATGTCACTTAAAGAGACATCTCTGCAGTGAAACATGGGTTTGCTGTAAATGACCTGTTATTAGAGCCATGGGTAATGTCCGTGTCCAGACTGAAAAATATCGTAGCTCCCAGCAATATGCTCAGTAGGAGTTAAAACAGCAAGAATGGTAAGAAGTCAGTGTACACGAACCACTAGAGAATTATGCCTCAGGTGCTACGTTAATTTACTTGTTGGCATACATTAATTGAAACCAATCAATAAAGCTGGTGGTAGAAGAGAGGGAATGCAAAAGAAGTAATCGACTGCCACACTTACTCATTTTAAACTTGGAAAACAGGAATAATTTAGTCTAAGATTTTTCATTTCTGTCAATACAGATAATGTGATTATTTATTTATTTTCTATTCTTTCAGCACTAATTATAATAACTATGATGTCTTTCAACAGCCCTTGTGTAAACCCCAGTATTCTGATTAGCAGCTGTTAACCTGCATATAATGGGAGTGACTTCTTTCAACTGAGAAGTTAGAAAATACATGGGTTCGCTACTACAAATAATGCTAATTATTTTGTCACACTGAAATCAGTTACATATTTTAATAACTATAAATTTGCAGTTAATTTTTTTCCATTTATGGTATACTAGGTTTTAATTTTTTTCATTCCCAAAGGTAAATAGTTCAAAGTAATTTTCTAAGAAGCACATAAAGAGCTGATACTGTTCTCTTGAATTTTTTTGCATTAAATTTGCTTAATATATTCATTATATATGTCCTGTGTTCACTGGTACAGCTTTTAATTTTTAGTCTAGGTTATTGGGTTTTTTTCCCCTTATGTTGCCCTTTTTTTAAACATCTACCAGAAAGCTTTTGCACGTTCATTAGCTGTTGCCTTATTTACTACAAGTATTTCTGCAAGCTCCACCAGTCCATTCTCAAGACCACACCACCTAAATAAAAAAGAGCCACCTCTTTATATGTGGAGAAATGCATTCACAATTATCACCCTCATTTCGTGGAAACTGTTCATCCTTACTGAACTTCTGTTCCCAGAGAGATCAATGGAAATCAGAGCACTGTTGTTTATAACCACTTTGCACAAGGAATGGGCATTTACACGACGATAAACATGGTGCCATACAGAAACATTATGTCTTTAGTGGCATTGATTTTTCTCAAAATTCATCCAGAAATGAACAAAATCTAAACATTTAGCCTTACGTCTTAAGTTTTCCTAGTCTGTTAACTCCATTTAATAGTGTTAAATTCAACCTCCAGACAAAGGACTAGATCTGCAACAGTTGTCCTTTGGAACAGGTTCTTTAAAACATGTAGTTAGAGATTCGTATCAGGTGTGATGCTGGCAAGCTGACTTTCTAACATTGTTTTCCCTGGTTTAGAGAGGCATGGACAAGACATGAAAGGTGCTATACAGAAAAAAAAAAAGACAAAGTTGCAGACAGTGATTACTGGGCATTTGCTTATTATGAGGTTACCTGGCAGACTTTTCCCACATGCACATATGTTTTGCTTGTAAGTCAACTGAACCATCAGGTTACAATTTCTATGTACATATATTTGTCTCCAGACTCTTGCTTAATTTGGTTCTAAAACATCAGTTCTGCGTGGTTATTTTCTAATGCAGTCTAATTACTTTTGATTCTTTGGAGAAAAAAATTAAATAAATAGGTGAGTACTAGAAGCATGTACAGTGAGGGTTTGCTAACGGTGGTGCTGTTGCTTGACAAGCCTGAAAGCAAAATAGTAATTTACATCTGACTGTAAAGGCAATTTTCTGTGAACTCAAGTAAGTTTAATGCAGGCCTTTTGAATTACCTCTCGATTACTAATGTGGCAGAGAAGATTTGTGAAACACTGAGCAACACTATCAGACTCGCTTAGGTCCTTTTCCATCACAAGGCTATATAACAATATGGTATTATGGATTATACATTTTTTCAGCAGGAGTTCTCCAGCCAAAGGTTAATTCAATTCCCAGAAAGGAGAAAGTCCTGGGTGCCAATTACTATGTCATGTGTGAGACTGAATCCAAGGGCTGACTCCCAGGTAGCTGCTACAGGAATTAAACCAAAGAGTTCAGCTGAAGCTCATTTTCCACCTCTCATATTCTCTAAATCTTACTCAAAATTAACAATTTCAATAGTTTGAAATAGTTTGAGCCTTTCAGTTTGAAGTTGGAAGCAACAATACTGAAATCTTCAGTCATAAGATAGTTAGAATTGAAATGTATAGACCATAATTACAAAAGTGGAGGTGTATACTTCCATTCCAAACTTTAACAATTTTTTTTTGTTTCTTTTTTTTTTTTTAAACACTGGCAAAAGAAAAAGGCTCTATGGCAGGCAAAAGAAATGTAATATTCTACATCAGACCACTCAAAGTTTCTGCCCTTTATTTGCAGTTACAAAGCAGGATTCAGAGCCAGCTATTAAATATGTCTATTAAAGTGAAAAATCACCTTTATGCATTTTGCACTATTCATTTAAGATACTAACAATGAATGATAGCAGCTAAATACATTCTAATACTCCTTTCTTGCAGTGATAAAGACTAAATACTTCACATTTTAGTCAGTCCTACATAGTTGATCAACTTCCAAAGTAAAATTGTTTCATGTAACTTCTTTTATTAGAATAGAGGGGTTTAGTAGCTGTATTTGTGAGGGACAGCACAGGAGCCCACTTATGGATTTGTTTCATGACAGTAAATCTAGGGGATGTTCTCACATTTTCAGGAACCGGTATTGACAGTGACTACATTCTATTTTATTTTATTCCCCGCGCCCCCACTTGGAAAATTGTGCAGCTCAGCTTCTTCTGGAAAATGTTAACAGGTGGACCCTGTGGATCACTGTAATGAACAACTTGTGCGGTGACGCCTCCCTTCTTATAGATTGAGGTCCTAAATGCCGTCTCCAGTTCTGTTACAATAATCCCAGTTACAATTCATTCCCTTTCCTTCCAGTCACAGTGGAGAAATCATCAGGTCAACTCAATATTTCCCAATTTCGCACCAGCACATGCCAAAGTCAGTCAGAGGGACAAACTAGGAAAGGATCTGGGACCGATCTGGAGCAGCTTGCTTCTCATTAGCCACTACACACTGATCAATCATTCAGCAAGACAACCAGAATAGATAAATACTGTGGCAATATACATTAATTTGGCGCTCTCGCTTCTCCTCTGCTATTGTAGGAAATTAGATATCTTTGAGACCTCAAACTCTCCAGCAAATTTAACCGAATAGTTGGACAGCAGATTCCAAGATCAGCTATAAACAGAGACTGACTGTCATTGTAATTGATCAAGCTTTTTTTCTTAACCTGTTTGAAGCATGTGAGAAGAGGACAAAGTCAAATTATTCCAATTACAGGTACTAGACCCCACGTACATTGGTCAACCCCACTGTGAAACGTCGCATGAGTACCAGCATGAGTGAGAGTCATTTGTATCGTATTCTCCTCCTCTCAAACAAGTTTTATCTTAAAGACTATGGGTTTATCAAATATGTATTCAATAAAATAACTTTGCAAAGAAGCAAGCAAAATGTATCCTACCCGGAGCTGTTCAGTGTCCTAAGATAAACAACAATGAAAGAATAGAATTCTTATCAAAAGAAGACAGAATGGACAGACAAGGGATGAAGGGATAACAATATTATTAAAGGCTTACTGCAGCAGCACCTGTCCAAGTCGCCCTTGCTAAAAAACTAGCAGCTTTTTAAAGAGATGAAGAAGGCCAGAATGGATTCAGAGTACTTTGACTGTATTTTCTGTTTGTCTTTCAATATACAATAATGCATTGAAATCTCACTTGGGAGGAAAAAAACAAACCACTTCTAAGCAACTATGCCATTTCTGTAGGACATTTAAACTTGAATATCCTCAACCTGATGTTTGAAGTTTACATGCAAAGATTCACTTTTAAAACATTGTATAAATGGCTTCACAATTTAATTAAAAGCTTATAAGCTTTATTGAATGAACTCTTTAACATGTTCTGTTTACCAGCTTATGTCTTACAAAGACATTATTTAGGGAACATTAACCTCAATCATTCATTTGAATCAAAACTTATCATTTTAAACTTTTAAAGGCAAGTTATATTCTGCATAAAATTACAAACAAAAAGTAGATTTCAAACACAATGTAAAATACTGCCTATCAATCTTCCCTACGAGGCCTTCCACGTTCATACTATCTTAGCCTGCAGATCCAATTATCCTCCAACATTTGCTGCTCAACCATGCTGAGATTATTCACCGGCCCTCCAGTTAGACTGTAATAAAAGGTCTGTAGGTACATTTACACTCAGAGAAATAATGTATAAATGCTAGCATTACAGATCTCTCTTTTTGAGTTAAATGCACAGCCATAAACAGTGCAGTCATGAATCAGACTATTTCCAGCTACTTTATCCATTCATTTGCATGATATTTGGACTTGCTAATGTTTTAGAAAATCTAGGTGCAGCATACTTTCAAGATGAGACAATTCTTGACCCAAAGGCATTACAAATAAAAGTACTAATATCACGTGGAAGATGTTTCCTCCTGTGCCCAGACAGCCAAAGTGTGGCTCCAATGTGGATATGTGATTACCCTCTGTAAAGGCAATCTCAGCTCACTCGCACTTTTTTTTTTTTTTAAGCTTGACATTTTAAGAAAGTAATCATACATGCTGAAACTGCATTGACCTCTAAGATTATGTTCCACATGAAAATTGGCAGACTTTCTGCTTCTCAGCAAAAAAATTAACAGCAGATTAATGACAAAATGGTTTTTGATATTCCAGTCCACATGGTCTTTGCTCACTGCAGTAGTTGTACATCATGACAAAACAAAAACCCTCTGACACAGGGCACTGGTATATGTTGCCAAAAATGTCAGAACCACAGTTTTCAGCCCAAAGCTGCAACTACTTGAACTGCAGGAGTCATTTCATTAGCTGACAGCTGCAATAAGCTATTCTTTCTCTATGTGGAGAAACTACTGGTGGGAGGTACAATTCACACAGGCATACTCCATAAATCATATACCACTTAAAGAAAAATATACTTAAGAAAACATATACAAAGACCTGTGCAATATCTTTCCTATTTATTATCCTTACTTTCTTACTGCATTCATGCCTTAACATTTTGTAATTCAAAAGCTCACAATAGACTTTAAAGACATGGGCAAAATTCAGGAAAATTTGAACTTTTTTGTTCCCAGTTGTACTATTTCTGTTGATCTAGAAAATGCAGATTCTTGATATTCCTTGATGATTTATTTCTGGTGATTATATTCCTATTGACACAGAGAAAACAAAATTAGGTTCTTTAGTTACAGGTTGATACCATGATTACGATGTTTATTTACTATGCTACTGCTATGTAAGGTAATACAAAATTGTAACTTGATATGTAACTAGCTGAAAAAGACACTAACGCCTTTCAAAATCATATGGTATAAGTAAAATGCAGTGTATCAATCAACTACATTAACATACCTAGACGTTTTTGAGCTTTTAATGCTGTGATAACCTTTAGTCTTCTAATTGTCTACAGAAAGCAGTAGCCCGATACTAGTAATGAAAGTGGTAGTAGACTTCAATGTCACAAAAAAGTGTTTGCCAGCCATTACTGAGCCAAGCAAATAACAGGCCTTCAGATTCACCTTTCCAAATTATGTATTATTCAAACAATTTTTGTGGGAACCACTGAAAATAGTTGGTGGGTAATAAGGCAACCATATACCTAGCTTTATTTTTGTTTTTCTTTTAAGGCGTATTACATTCTCTACATGAACCCAAGATAGGTGTATAAACTCCATTCTCATAGAAAACCTCCTCCATTCATCAGTGGCCTATTGCTAAACAAACAGAAATGCTATGTTTGAACAAAAGTGACATTAATAGAAAGATGGCTTATGTAATGTTTGAGGTTTTATTTCCTGGGTTATTTCTGAGTTTCTTATTTTTTTAATTACATAGCATTTTCTCCTAAAAAGTCCTCACTAGCTTTACTTCAATAACAAAAACTTTTTATTTGCTTGTAATTTCTTTCTTCTTTCTTTCTTTTTTTTTTTTTTACTGTTTGTGCTGCTATACCCCTCTAGATTNTTTTTTTTTTTTAATCTGGAACAAAGCACGCTAAAAAGTATTGATATGGGCATTTCACTTCTGAACTACCATCATTTCACCTTAGATGATTAGTACAAAACAATTTAAAAACTATTACTGTTTGAAGCAGAGTTTTGGAGAAGGGTGCCACATCTCTGCTACAGACTCGGAATTTGCTGTCGCGCACCCAGAACAGTCTCTAGCACCACGGACTCTCAAAAGCAAAGCAGGGCAAAGCAGGCACCTTAGTCCTGCGCTCCAGCAATGGCTCTAGCCAGTGGGTGATGGATGCTCGAGATGGAGCAGCATTTAAGTTGATTTAGCTGCCTATAGAAGCAGTCCTTATCTATTCAGCTTTCTGAGCCATTTTAAGAAGTTATGGAGAAGAAGAAACATACATTGCCAAGCTGACATATTTCTGTTTTCTCCAGAATGACTCGTGAGAACAGTATCTGTTCCACTAGAGGGAGGAGCAGGCTCAGGAACTGAATTTCCAACTAGTGTTCCAGTGCTACCTACAAAACAGCCTTATTCCTACCTGAAGGATGGTCTGTTCTCATGAAGAGCTGAAAAAGCAAAACTGGAACATGAAGGTCCATTTATGCATAAAAGATTTAGAACAACAACTACAAAAAAAAAACAAAATAGAAAAAAGAATCTCACCTGAAGTACATTTGATTTACTGGTTTTGTTTCTGTTTTTCTTGAAAATGGGATGCATTTTTCTAATTACAAATCATGCCTTTCAGATTACATTTAGATTTCTAGATCATGCTTTCCTTTGACATTGCGATAAAACTACCTGGAACAGAGAATCAATTTTTAGCTTATTTCCTCTCTTGTAAAGGACTTCATGCTGATGTTGTTTTTCATATATTCTCTCTTGTTTCTTATCGGTTTGGTAACAAGATACTATCTTCATCTGAAAACAAGTATATTTCAGAATTTATAGATTATGTATACTTTGTAAAGTACAAAGATACTAATATTTCTAAATCCAGTATTTTCCCCACAATACATTTGAGATAGAACAGACCTAGAGATTGCAAAGTTTCATTTTTTCCTTAAGAAAAGTCAAGAACTACAAAGCCCCCATATCAGAGTTTCTATATAACTCGATAGCAACCCACTGTAATGAAAAGATTAAGGTCATTCGCTGCTGAAACTATTTCTAGTACTTTGGTTGGGGCAAGTCCCATGAGTAGTTAGTGCAGCACAAAGCAAACAGGCTCATTAGAACAGCTGTATCTTATGCAGACAAGCAAGGCTACAAGGAGACATGGCTTTCGTCCAACCCATCCATCTCACCTGCCAGAGAACAGCTGTACCAGAAAAGGAGGACATTTATGGAAAAGCTGGAACCTGGCACGTGTTGCTCTTCTCCTCACCCTCTGAAACCTTGGGCAGACTGATGTACGACCTCCCCTTTAGGGCACTCGGCAATAGCATCCACGCAAGTGACTTCTATACTGTGCTAAACATAGTGACATGTTTCTGCCTTCACGTTGAGTTTGACTAGCAGCTATCACACATGTGAATCTTCTACCTGATGTCTGAGAGACAGTCTTAAACAAACACACTCCCTCTGTGTTGTGTAATCAATCTAGACAAGACTCCAACAAAGAGAAGTGCTGTATTTGAAGGGGAAGATGCACTTAAATGTGGGTTCTTAATTCCTTAGGCAAACGGTTTCATAGTACTTTATCATATACCCCTAGAAAGTTCTGTATCTTACAGGGGTTGCGCTTTGATCTTACTGTAGCACATTCCCTCAGGCCAGAAAGGCGGAGACATTATATATAGAGCTTGAAAAATTTCTGGGTATCCTGGGCCAAAGACGTTAAGCTCCCTGGATATTAAGGCAGAAGCCTTGAACCTCATGAGAGGCAGAGAGTAGGGTCAATATGCCTATGGTAGCCCCAGCCCAAAATGTGCTGCATGATTTTATATTGTCTAGTGTTTTCTAAATATTTAGGCTTCTCATTACTGTAGCTCAGCCAAGAATCAATGAAAATCTGAGTAACTGAGGTCAGCTGAAATTCTCCTGCCTTCCCAGAGATATGTGAGGGTTTGAACTGTTCTCCCAAGCAACATGTTTTACTCTAGTCAGCACAAGACCAGGGAAAGTTTTACAGTCATACGTGATCGTCTCAGCAGAACCAAACTGCAAGAAAAGTTTAGTGATTGCCTTTATTGTAGCTTACTCCTGACATGAGGATAAGAAGCCATGTGTAGTCTGTGATTAAAAGTGCACTGTAGAGTTGTATAGAGGTTAGTGAGAAGAAATCTGAATTATTCCACTATTCCTAAAGTATACTAGTTCCCCTTCTGAATCTCTTGATCTGTTATGATAAGCAGATAGCAGAAAAGCTGTAGGATTCAGACATGGTTCCTGCTGTCAGAAAAAAAACATCCTGAATAATATCATCCCACCTGTGCCTGGACTCCTTCTGGATCAATGCAAGGTTAAAGCCACCGTCTCTTCTGATCTCTGCTGGTTAGCACAGAACTTGTGGTCTCATTAGTCAGACTTGGGTGATGCCGGGCATACAGGGCACTTTAGCTACAGTAGATTATCAACTATGTAGCCTTCCAAAAAGCATCACACTAAAATTGATGTATTTTGCTTTACAGTATTCCACATACCTTGACATAGATCAAGATCGGTTTCACCTGGTTTCATCTTTTAAATTGTTGCTTATAGCTGCCAGTTGCATAAAGTGATATCATCTCATTGCCATGAAATCAACAGGAATAGGCGCAAAAGAATTATTGCCTTTGTACTTCAAGCTATTTATTGAGTGAAACAAATACATAACCATTATGACTTGTCCTAAAATAACTAAGAAAGGACTGCTAAGATTTTTCATTAGGGAAAAATCAGGGAGCTGCTTTTGAGCCTACAGGCAAATTAGGCACTTTTCCCATACAAATGTGTATCTGTGACCTCAAGTAATAAGAGATTTACTGTAATGACAGTAGAAATCTAGTGTAACAGATTTGGATAACCATTCCTGAAAAAGAGGTTGCAGTAGTTAAATTAACAATATTTAAATTATTTTTTTTTTTACAGAAATACCATTGTGAACTATGCTGTCAACGTGAACAGACAGTTTCATAGCCCCACATTGGCTCTCTCATACATGCCATTAAGGAATGATAGTTGAGAGAGGAGTTACAACCCCCAGAGAAAATCATTCAGACCACCTAATTCAACCTTCTCCTACCAAAGATTTTAGGAGAATTGTTACTTATTAGAAAGAGTTCACAATCAGGATGATTGCTCACATTACAGACATAATGTGAGAAATTAAAAAAAGAAAGAAATCACACATTGGCAATTTACATGTAAACACAAGCAAAAATATTTTAGTTATAGAAGCTATTGATAGAAACACAACACCTCCCTCCAATCAAGTAAGGCTAAATGTAGATGATGTTTAAGTATGGCAAAGCACAAAAATGCCCATCCTTCTCTTAGCCATTTATGCTTAGTACGTTTTAGTATTTGTTACCAGAACTTTTAAAACAAAAAACCCCTCCGCTATCCCAAAACATGTCCCAGGGCTAAACTTTGTGCCTTATACCTTACAAGTACATTTCAAAACTGAAAGCTTTGTATTTCTCAAAATGTTACGGACAGAGGTCTGTTCATTTGCTTAAAGTATTATTTTTTTAAAAAACTTTTTCAGCTGAGATAATGCTTCAAGGCACAGAAATACCATTTATTCTACACAGTATTAGGAAGCTAGGAAATTAAAATTCTGGTTTGGGTAATGTATCAAAGACAACTCAAAGGATGTAATACTCTTCATTCCATCATGACAGTCCATGACCGTAAAATTTTGGAAAATGTACTTTTTTCCCCACAGAGGAGAGGAGGAATGCTTCTTCGTTTTGCTTGCCATCTAGTCCTTATCATTAGTTAAATACGTATTTTTCATATGTTTATCCCCTCCTTACTATGACCATTTTCTGTACTGAGATTTATTAATGCACAGAGGCAATACGCTGTGGGTTGCTCCAAAATATATTTCAGTGAACAAAGATAAAATTAACTTGCAGTGTCAAATCTCCATGCAAGATGAAGCATATTTGGACCCTGTAATTCCTTCTGCCATACTTTCCATGCTCTCATTCCTCTCCTATTACACTCAGAGGAAGTGTTCCTATCTTTTCATAACATAGTGTAGATAGTTCAAAAGCATGCCTTGCTTTCATCCATATATAGCACACCCCATCTAAAAGAAATTATTGGAAACAGTTTTTTCAATACTTCATTTCAATGCCGTAGGCAGACTTGATTACAGTACCATGATATAAGAAACAGCGATACATTTTAACTTTCTTTAGACCTTATGCATGCAATGTTTTCAGTAGTAGCTTTTTTCTTAATTTTAGAAACATTCAGAAGTGCTATTAGCCAAAAATACTTAGCTGCATCAGGGGCTTGTCTGGGGACTAAAGTTGGCTTTATTTTATTCACATATTTTACTTAGAATTGTCTGCAGTCCTGTCTGCCCGCAGGCAATTTGTTTAATTTTTCTGTTTAATTTTTAACAAAGAAAGGATTTTTTTTTCAGTTGTCAGCTATGAAAACTCAAACACAGGTTCAAAGAGTCAAGTCATATCCTTAGATGCAGTAATGACTAATAAAATTCTTGATACAGCTGGGGTGGATTTGAGGCATAAACTTGCAGAATAATTTATCCGAGTCACAACTAACTACCACTGATGATAAATGCAAGGGAAAGAAAAGCATTTGACTTTCTGATATTAAGTTGGGTGTGGCAGGACTTGCAGTTAGGAGTTCTTTAGTTAATTTGGGAAATTTTATCAGGAATCAAAACTAGTCTACAACTCTTTTGTCTAGGTGTTCTTAGAAAAATCCTACTCTAAAGTCTTTGTGTTCTTGGAAGTAGTTACAAATACTACTGACATTTGTTTAGATTTCCATGTTTGCAAAGGCAGCACCATACGCAGTGGATCTCCTCCTATAGTTAAGGGTTCTGTTCTTAGACGTACATTGTTTTGGAGGATCACTTTACCTTTCATGCTTAGTTTTTTGGTGATTTCTAACACTAAATTATTTTGAGTGCGGAAGTCTTAATGAAGTCTGCAGTGAAGTTCCTTAAGTCTTGTTTTTTTCTAGAAGGTACTGCAGAACATTTAAAAAGCATGATTACAGAAACTTAGTGCATGCATGCTCACAGCCAGTGTCTTGCACTAACAAAGTTTTTTCAAATACCTTTCTACAGTTCTCTTTTAGAAAAAAAAGAGCTAGAAGAACAAAAACAAACAAACAAACAAACAAAAACCCAAAAAACCCCAACCCACTAAGTATTTAATTGACTATTATGTTTAAGGTCAAATAGGCACATAAAGTACTAGAAGCATCAAAATGTGATATATTAGATCACATATTCAAATATGGTTCTTTTTGAATATATATTCACCACTGCAGCAAACTTGTTAGTGTGAAAAGTTGCCATTGTTGGCAACTGAATCCTAGTTTACCAGATGAGTCAAATTCTTCCTTATGCTATTTTTAGGAGTGAAACAGACTTATTGTTAAGGGGAGTCACAAAGATACACACTTAAGTTCACTCTTTGTGCTCCCCATGCAACTGTTTCTTCTCCCAAGCAGGGGCTCCGAGAGGGAAATCCAGCATGCAAGGGAATTTATGCAGAATCATTTCCCCTAAACTGAAGAAAGTGATATAGAAAAAGACATATTCTCATTGCTGCTTAAGGGGTTTCTCTCTTCAGCCTGAAAGTTTCTCCAGAGAAATGGGGATGATGCAGAACTTCCTCAACTGGGGAACTTAGATTAACCTCACAGCAATAAACAGGACGAAAGGGCTTTTGAACTCAGTGCCACTCCTTGGTTGGAAAGAAACCCTGTGCTCTGAGCAAGGTGAAGACCTAGGCAGTATGAACTATGATACAATCCATGACAGCTACTTTACTTCAAAAGATTGAGGAGAAAAAGAAGGAATGAGGTATTGCTCAGGAATTACTTCATGTGGAAGTAAGGGACCTCAATTCCAGCTACACTCTTGCAGAAATTCAGGTCTCATGGCTCCTGTTTTCCCAGTAGAGATACCTCCTCATTCCTAACTTAAACTATTCTATGTTATGGTCCAAGGAAGCTTCAAGGAAGATGGACAAGTGGCATCTTCCATCCCTATTTTGTCAGGCTGCAAGGAGAAAGGGATGTCAGCTGGGACAAAAATAGCACATCAGGAAAGTCTGTGGCCCAGAAACTCAAGCACTTGGCTGAAGATAAGACTTTCTGGGCTCTGGATGCTACTCCTTAGATCAGTTTTGAACATTATAACTGCACGGTATTTGTCTGAAGCCAGTTGTATTATAGAGAAGTCAGATGAGAATTAGCAACATCTCCCCTAGGCTGGGGGCAACCAGTAAGCTACCAAGTCACACTGCTGTCTCCTGCCAACTCTCATTTTGTCTCTCCCGCCACCCTCATTTTGTTGGCGTAAGGATCAGCTTACACAGATCCTGAGGAGCAAGGGTTGAGTAGGGAGAGAGGACAAATATGCTCAATGTATTCACTACTGACAGAGGAGAAAGCTAAAGGACACCTGGGGAAATAAATTTACCATATGAAAACATGAGAAATTCTCATGACTTGGCAGACGGGGAGCACAGACCTGGAAACAGCTAAGGAAAGACAGATGATACAGGACTGGGAACAACCAAACAAAAATGCACTTATGGAAGTTACACAGAGCTGACCAGGGAAGTCAGGAGGGTGGTACACATTTGGGCCTCAAGATGGACGAGGACAGATTAATGATTGAAGAAGTTTGGAGGAGAGAGAGAGAGTTAATTGAGGCAAAGGATTGATGTGTTTGGCAGACTATAAATTAATGGTGGTGAGAGAGAACTGATGGGACTGATGATTAGAAGATGGATAGGGAATGAAAGATTTATTGACTGAGCACTTTAGACAGATAGAATATTACAGGTGAAACACGGGATATCTGTTAAGTCTCCTGCAGATTGGAGGGAATATTTCATTACGTCCCCCTGCATTGAGTCTTCTGAAATCTTATGCTGTTGCTGCATGTTTAACTTACATGCTCACTTGCCTTACAATTCTTTCAAGGATTATAGGGTTATTCAGTTCCTCTCTCCTTTCTACAGCTTTTTTTTTTTCCCTCAAAGGCTACCATGTTATAATTGCAGAGGAGAACACACAATGTTTCTCTTCATTTTTCTATTGTGTCATGTATCACCTGGATGAGCCTAGAAATTTGAAATTCTCTAAGCTTTTCTTGAAGAGGCCATTTTCCCTATCATACAGGCAAATATGTTTGCAAATCCACCCATATTGGTTGAGTTATAGTGTTATGGAACACAGAGATGGAAAAAACATTAGACCACAGGCTCCTCCTGAACCTAGAACCAAGTAGGGCTTGGCTAATAATTGTAAAAATAAAGCGTTCACAAATAACGTTACCAAGAAACTTTAGTCTTGATCTGCAATCATTATAATATTTTCCTCAACAGAAGATATCAAAATATTTAAAGTTCCTCATCTTGTATGTTAACAAAGATGTAGCCAGGGGAGTAATGAGGACATATGCTACATTAAAAAAGGGATAATTTGTATTTTTATTTGCAATTTAAGCCACAGAAGAGGCTATCCAGGGAAGATATAAAGGTGGACAAAATAACATTTAAGCCCATGTTACTTAGTTCTTCATCTCTTTCCTTCACAAAGACAGGTTTGTAGCCCCCGATGAATTAACACATTATGCATATAGCTTGTCACCTGCCATCTAGGAGTCCAGGTGTAGCTCTAAGCAAAGTAGCATGAGATTGCCCGATGTTTCTGAGGACACAGAAAACAATTCATAGAGCAAGTGCAAAATTTGGACAAACAAAATCATGGCTCCCCAATCATTTTCACATTTGGACCTAGCGACTCCTTTGCTTGACAGCTGATTCCACCCCAGAGGGATCACAGCCCATGGAACTCCCCTCGAGTAAAAGGTCAAGAGAATATAAATCCCTTACTACTTCCCACTTTTTTTTTTTTTTTTTTGTTAAAC
>VXBL01003978.1:868638-928778 GCA_013400195.1 Aramus guarauna
GGACCGCCCCGCCAGAAGTTGCGGCGCGGATTCCCCCCCTCCGCGGCCGCGGCGACAGGCCAGCGCGCAAGGCACCCCGAGATCGCCCCGGGGGGCGGCGGGCACAGCGAGGGATGCCGGCTGCGCAGCGGTAAAAGTTCTTTGTTAATAACGACGGAGCCAAAGGGCGGCAAGAAAGCGGGGGACGCCGTCCCGCGGAAACCCCGGCAACTTTACAGACAATAAGCAACGCCTTCGGTACCTGCACGGAAACTTGTTGGACCGCTCGCCCCGCTACCCCTGCGCACTAGCTACTTTCGCATCCCCCTCTCCCGCTGTGAGCTCTCCCGGCGCCTGCGGGAGGGAAACTGTTGCCTCGCCCGGAGCCGGTGCCGCGGGGCGGCCGCCCCCTCCCTGCGGCTGCCGGCCAGAGCCTAGCACCGGTGGCTGCTTTGGCAGCTGAGGGGGGAAACTTACCGTCCGAGATGAGAAGGCTCTCAGAAAACTAGCAGTTCCATCATCCAGACAGTCCTTTGCAACTTTCCTTGCATAGAGCGAGAATATATATATATATATATATATTTATACGGAGAGAGAGGGAGCGCGCTTAAGACAAGCCGTGCAGGAGACTTTTGAATAAAAGGGGGATGAAACCGGATTTCTTCCCAGTATCAGGACCCTGGAAAATCAAATCCTTCTTCAGAAGGGAATTCTTTCAGTCCCGTTATCTGTATTACTATTAATGCGCCGAGCAGGAGGCATTGCATACAAATAGATCCAAGTAGCAGCGTCTATTGGTGGCTGCGGAGGGCCCCTGGGTCCTACTGCTCCGGCGCCGGGAAACTACAAAGCCGAGCAGCAGCGAGCGGCTCCGGAGAGGGCACGGTCTGGGGGAATGAGGGGGGGAGGCTGCAGGGGCCGGGTCCCGTTTAATTGATTCGTTACCTCGGGTATTGTAATACATGGTGCAATGTTTGAGCGGGAGAAAGCCACATTAGAAACCGATGTCATGCAATCTCCGCTTTCAGAGCTGCTCTTGCAGGGCTATTGTGCAGTCTGGTATGAGAAATGTGTCTGATTTTTAAAAACAGGGGTTTATTTGTCTACAGCTTTTTTGCCTTCCCCCCCCCCCCGCCCGCACTGTCAAAATTATCCGTCACGTTCCCTGATAATTATGTAGTTACTTCAGTAATCAATTATTCATTGAATTTCACTTACCTATGCTTTTTCTTTCTCAAGTTATGGCTTTCCAAGGACACATCTGCTCCTCTGGGCAAAGAGGGTAAACAAACATTCTTTAAAATTAAGCAACTTATTCCTAATTAAAAGAGAAAAAGAAAAAAAAAAGATCAGGGTAAGTTTCTTCCGTTACAGAATACAAAGACAGCTGGTTTGCAGTGTTTAAATTATGGTCCTTATTGGATGTAAGAAATTACTGAACTGAAAGAAAATATCCCATTTGAAAATTCAGGCAGTGAAAAGAACAAAAACCAGATACAGCATTTATGTATTGGCTGCTAAATGGAGAGTAAATGTGAGATAATGACGACATAGGTCAACATAACTGAGAACTGAAAACAATGTAAGCACTTACATACGCAAGAGTATCACACAAACTTCTATTACTGCCTTATAAGTAATATGCATTATATACTAAGCATACATCTAGATAATAAACATTAATGGGCTAAAAACTGTAAGTATTTAATGGAATCTCTTAAATAGTGTATGAAGACTATTTAGAAATAAAGCCTCAAGTATATTGCAATGCGTGATGCAATTAAAGGTCTAAACATACCCACTTGCTCTACATAGAAGAATGGAAATCAGTGGCAAGGGGACATTGTCCAAAAGGTCCTGTGTGTTGGTTATCGTTAATATGGCAACATCCTTCAACTCTGGCTGGGAGCTACCAATGCAAATACAGACTTTGTTACAAAAGCATTTTTACAAATGTTATTGAAAAGTCATACATACATCACAAGGTTACTTACTGCTAGCCCATTATTTTACCAGTTATATAGGTAGAAAGAGACAAAATAAGTTTAAAATAAAATATGGAGGAAAATAGAGGGTTTAAACAACTCTTGCACTCCAAGAATCAACAGCAGTGGTCAAATCATTCTGTGAATGAAGTACCCTGCACACCTTGGAGGAGAGCAACAGAGAGGGCAGGAGGCAATCAGCATTTTTGTGCATCAGTAGCCTCTAGTTCAAAGTCAGGTCTTCAGTGCTCCATTTCAGACCTACCTTACAGTTTGCACCTCTTAAGGCTTTGCATCTCATTGGAAGAAGTTTCTAACTCTTCGTTCTTTGAATTCTGTTGTTGCTTCTTTTAGATATTATATTCCTTAGGTAATAAGTATATCCCAAAGGAGCAGCGTTTGGGTAGTAGTAGTAGTCAGAGTAGGTATACTGGAACAACTAATTACAGTTATCACTGTAGTTACGCATACACATTTTTTTTCCCCTCTTTCTAAAGAGAAGAAATTTAAGTTATTTTATTTTGAAAACAGGTGACTATTACACCTCTAAACACAAGTGCCTATAAAGGAAGATATTGCAGTTGTTTGCAGTTTAGACCAAATTTTGTTTCACTCTTGTTTCTCTTTACGTCTACTTAGGACAAATTCTGGTTACCTGAGAGTTCAACATACATGTCTCACCCCTTTTATTTTATTACTACCACAGGCCTTGCTGTCATAACCTTAAGGAGATTCCTGATTCACATCAGTTTAAAAGAGACCAGGCTCAAGCCTATTGTATTTAACAAAATAATGTAAAATCATTGGCATCATCTGCAAATTTAACAAAAATAGTAGATTAGTAGAAGTGCAAATTAAGGAGGCAATAACCAACACCATCACAATTAAGAAATTACACTGTGAAGGAGAGAAATTGCCATGCCCATTGTAAAGCCTACAGAGATTAATGAAATATGGCTGTGAAACTGTTTTAATAGATAAATTGGGTGGGTGGTTAAACGTCTGAGCTAAGATGATTACTTTGTAGTGAAACAAAACAAAGAGGAATAAATCACAAAGCTGCTCTATTACCACAATTAAAATGCAATTGCTTGATCAATTATCACTCTAGCTAATAGCTCAATGGAGGACAAGCAAATAAATAAAACATTATGCTAACCAAAGTTGTTTGAAGTATAATAATAATATCTGTATACACATATGTTCCTCGTGTATTTATGCCTAATACATATATACTGCATTACATAACATAAGCAAGGCTGTATATAATGTGTTTAGCTATTTATTTATAGTGTACAAGTAAACACCAATTATACACAATCACGATAATGCATGCAGTGGGTAAATAGCTAACACATGTTTAGATTACTGATACAATACATTTCAATGTTTTCTAGATCTCTGAGAATCTCCTTGTTTTACATATTTACCAGCCAGAGGTGTGTTGGAATAGTTTCCCCTTGGAATAATTTCCAAGGTCAGCACATGTGATGACACGTGTCAGTTTCCAACTTGCCCTTGGAAAATGATGGCCACTTACTGGAGTTCATGTGGACACGGGGTGTTTCAGGGAGGTAGTAAAGCAAGCCGTGACTGTCGTATATCAGCATTACATTTTTATATCCAGTAATCAGCAAAGCATGCATTCCTGTACAGGAAGGTAAATGGTAACATGTATGTTTGAATGAAATAAAATGTAGTGTAGAAAGGCAAATAACTTGCTTATCGATAGCATGAGCACCCGACCCAAAGTCAGGGGCAATGAGCAGACTTGTCCCCTTGATCCAAAGTCCTGGTCAAATATATTACTTGTGTCATCTATGGAAATATTTGCACAGTATAGTTTGAATATGTAGGGAACAACATTTTGTCATATGTATTTATGTTGCCTAATAGCAACACAGATTCTGTTAAAAGTTGAGTAAGATTTGAGAAGAAACTTAGGCTCATGCTGAGCTTCGGTGAGGTTCTCGGGCATCATAATGTGGAAAAAAAAGGGCAAGTAGAGCATATATCCAGTTGTGGAGAGGTATGCCTAGGATTTCTTTTTAACATTTTAATGCTTTGTCCTATGCAGAAGGATTACACGTGTTCGACAAACTTGTTTTGCCTTTCCCAGGGCAAGCGTAATTGGAAAACATACAAGTTTGGATGTATTTAAAGTGAGCAATGTTTATGTTGTAAATATGTAGGTATTTCTGTAATGTACTAATGAAACAGCAGAATTTGTGCTCTTGCACAAGTAGTGTGAAGCTTCACCAAATCTCTTGTGTCCTCTTACTCCACCAGATGCAGGTAACATCCATATTAAGTCCCTTACGTACTTGCAGTTAATTTTTGCCCTGGCTTATCTGCGTTTGGTAGGCTATTTGAAGACACGTCTGAGAGACTACTGCCATTTCATCACTTGAGGATCAAACGATTTAAAAAATGCCAACTCCTCCCTTTCCACCTTTCCCATTTGTAAAAGCAAGAGGCGCCTTCGGACTATCAGAAAGAACATACTTATGAAGGCAGAAATTCAATGTAGGGAAGTTTTGCAAGGAAAACACTAGAATGGTCTCTGAAGAACAACATCTGAGTGTGAAACTGGATTTCAAAGTTCTGCTAGAATAATGGGCTGGACCTTTCTCAAGTACCCTGTTCTACCCAACATCCAGTACATGTAGTAATGAGTTGTCAGAAAATTTAGGAGGGAAATAGAGAAAGGTTATAGAGAAAGGAAAATTAAGAAAGACTGAAATGAGAATTCAAAAAGTATCTCAAGAGAAACACTACAAAACTACATATATACAAAAATAATACTACATTGAACAGAAGCACTGCTATATCACTAAAAGCTGACAATAATAAGGAATAACAAGCTTTCTTACAGTAGAGATGTAAGACAAAGGTAGGATTAAATAATGATTTCATGCAACTGAAGCCGACAATTATTTTTGTTGCAGTGCATGAAGGAGTATAATTGAAGAGGAACCATCATTCTGCACACTGTTCCCTTATGCAGTCAGGTACTTAGCCCTCCACGCAATCATTTTGTTCCAAAGTCCAAGACACTGTCAGCTGATTGACATCTGTTGTCAACAGGTAGGAATAGCTGCAGATCACAAGGCCACTGGCTCTCTGCTGTTGCCATTTTTTTTTCTTTTTTTTTTTTCAGATGCTATATTGGGCTTGCAGTTAGTAAAGAGATGAGGTACTTTCAGTAGGCTGATAGCATTGCTTTGCCCCTTCTTACAGTACAGTCATGTTCATGTTTAAGGAGGTGTGGCATGGAACTGAGAGAGAGAGGAAAGCATTTGGATTGAAACTCAGTTGTTGTGAGGAGGCTGAGGAAATGAAGTTAGCTGGAGGGGAACCTTTAGCTCCATAAACGTCTTCTGTAGCCAAAGCAGTGGCATCTGAAGGGGTTTTGAGCTCCTATGTGGTACCTATGCCTGGTCCCGCTGCACAGGTAGCGTGAAGTCGCTTGGTGTACGCACACCGGTGTGGCTCTACAAACCCACTGTGCATTCACTGCAGGCCTGAGGTATCTGTCAGTGGGGCTTGTGAATTTATGCTTTGAGATGGCCCTGCACCAAAGTCCACAGTTTCAGGATCGGTGTTCTTTTTGCTCCTGGATTAACAAACTGCAGCAGGGCCAAAGCCATGCAGACTTGAAGCGCAGGAAAATGAGATTTCAACATTTTGGGAGAATGAGGGCTCTCTGTTCCTGCTCTTTGAATGTGAAGGAGAGATTCACGATTTTGATGGTATCTACTGTAGTTCTGTAGTATCATCTTTTAAAATGTATTCTGGAATTGGAGACTTGTGCATTGGTCATTCTATACAGTGTATGCTTGGGGTTTTTTTCAGAGCTTTATATATATATATATATGTATATAAACCAAAGAGTAACCCATGTGCTGTATTGGGGCATGCACAAAGACTGAAGGTTAAAGTGAGCTTGAAGAAATTGTGAAAAATGGGAAAGCATCATATATACACTTAGTGAGGCCTGCAGGGAAAAGATAATGTCAGGAGAAAGCTAAATGAGTTAGTGCTATCCAAAGAGTGTAGGAGAGAAAAAGAACTTCAAAAGTGTTTATCAGAAGAAAGGAAAGTGCCAGAGAGAAACTTTTCCTATTAGCAAATGAAAAGGAAAATGAAGATTGAAAAAAATTGATTCAGACACTGAAGTAATTAATTTTCTGTATTCTTTTTCTTTCTGTTAAAGAAAACTACAAGGTCATTGTGCAAATATTTTTTATGGAGCTTCCACCAAAAGTGAAAAAGCATGCCTAAAATAATTAAATCTATGGAAGACATCAGTTCTAGATTATATCATGTTTGGTCTTAAGCAAGTCAACATACAATATCTTTAACTCGACCCACTGATGCAGCTGGGGAGTGGGAAGCTGAGACTGATGACCATATGAGCTTTCTAAGTCAGTTTATCTCATTTACATCCCTAGACCATTACAGCTACACCAATACAACAACTTGCATTTTCTTTTGAAACACAGACTTTGAGAAGTCCAGCTTCTAATATTAGAGGAAACTTTGACAATTGTTCTCCAATTTAAAATCTACTAAGGCAAGTTGAAATATGAAACTAGAATGGTGCAAATATTTTTGCAGGATGTAAGTAACGCTGGTGTTAATACAAACTGAAACAATATATAAGGCATATACAATATTCACTATAACAGTACAGGGCTTCAGGTGTACATAAAGATGTGAACTGTTGGGGAGGATTAGGTTCCCCTGAGGGCGGGGAGCGGGTACCGTGCCTAGATGTGGAGCAGCTGATTCCTCATTTCCAGTCACTCAGTCCTCTACAGGACTGGATGAATCTCCTGCTGCCACCGCTAACAAGTGACCGTGGTCCTTCAGCTCAACCTGTGCTCTTGCTGGAGCAGTAGGGGATAAGAAAAGGGTGGCAACTCTAGTGATTCTCCCTCTGTTATTTTTATGCTTGCTGAGATCCAGTTGGGTACACCAGTCTTGAGACAAAGTTAACGGAGAGTAAGCAGGCTGTGTTGTTTGCACTTGTACAACCTGTTATTCAATGATTTGTAAAGGATGACTCATCCCGGCTACTCTTGATTGCTTTAGAAAGGCCTCTAAGTGCGTATGGAAGAAGAGATTTTGTCAGCAACTCGATACAACGCTTAAAAAGATGGTGGAGTGAGTATTGTATGGACTCACTAAGGGACTATAATACAAAGTAATTATGTCAGCAAGTTTACTGCTGGGTATAAAATAATGTCCTATCTCCTTTTGTATCTTTGTTGTTCAGAAGTAGAAAAAGAACAGGAAGGATTTCATTAAAACTATGATAAAGTTAGAAGCCAATTCTTTCTCTATCAACGTATGCATTTAGGTGTTAGTCAATAATGTTTTGTTATGGCAATCTTTTGGGGAGGGAATTGAGTATTTAATGAAAAAAACTCCAAACAAAACAACCCACAGATCTTTTTTAGGGAAATTCTAACTTCCTATTAAAAAGTTAAACTCTAGAAAAGCAAAGCACTTAACTGAATGCTTAAATTCAGAAATACTACCTTTGTATCTCCCTAATACACCTGTAATGCTTTTGTATCATTTTGGTCTAGGCTTCTCATCTGTGCTTCATCACGGCTTGTATATTTCTTACATACTGAAAACATTTTTTGAATGGTTAAGTAATTTTTACTAGCTTCAGGGTCTGTACACATCAGAGGGGATTTTTTTTTTTTTTAAAGCAAAGTACTCCCCTATGCTTCATCAGGTAGGAGGAAATTGTCATCGGCAATAGGGAAGGCAGGTGTGGATGGGAGGTTGTTTGTGGGGAGCTAGCTTTAAGGTGCACTATCTTTCTTTCAAAACACAGAGTTTATGTCAGCTACACCATATGACACATAGGAAGAATAAACCCAGAGCTAGAAGATAGGAAAGTGTCTGCCTTTTCTTAACCAAACTCTTGAGATGAATCACTGACAGCAAATGCTGATTAAGTCACTGCCAGTGTGTGCAGATGTTTCCTTTTTGTTTGGGAAACCTTGAGTGAGACCTTTGAGAGGGAAGAGACAGGAGGGATGGGCTGAGGAAGGTGGGAGAGCTCTTACGGAAGGAGTGCTGTAGCTACAGAAGAGAAAAAAGAGGCATTCTTTTGACATCTGGAAAGAAAGAAATGTGAATGACAAGGCTGAAATATTTTCATTTCATGTCTTTTTAGGTGCTCTAATAATTAAAAAAAAAAAAAAAAAGTTCTGTGTATGGGGAAAACCATGTAAGTGTAATCATGCCTGGGCCAACTAGCTGTATCTAAGTGGTATAGTTAGGTGTAAATGATCAGAGGCAGTGGCACGCAGACTTGTGTCACCTGGGCTGAGGAGGGTGTTAGTGTGGGAGCAGGGGAGCAGCCTCTTATCTTTTCATATTAATGAGGCGACCAATGTTTTAAACAGAGCTGGCTTTCAGAAAAAAGGTGTTTAATTATTCTCCATTACTCTGTTTATACTCCTGCTGCTGTTTTTTCTTTTTTCTTCAATTAAACACTGCTTGTTAAGCCTCCTCATTTTCCAGTTATGTGAAGATAGTAGCTCCTTGAGTCCAGAAGATTTGTTTCATCAACTTGCTAAAATTTGAAGTTATTGCTGCCAGTTGATTTTTGGTAGAATGATGATTGGTTTTGCTAATTTTTCATCATTATTAGGATTTGTTGATTGGTTGTTTTTGAGGATGGGCAAAACATGAATAATAAGCCTCAGTGATTATATAAAAGAGAAAAAAAAATAATATTTCCAAATAGTACCACTAGATAGTTACTTATTCTGATGTCTTCTTTTCTTCCTTCATCTTGCAGTAGTCTCTAGAAAATCATAGAATCATAGAATCATAGAATCATCTCGGTTGGAAAAGACCTTTAAGATCATCAAGTCCAACCACTAACCTAACCTTGCCATCCCATAACCACTAAACCATGTCCTNGCATTTTACTCAATTTGAACCTGACATTTTTTGCTTCTAGTGGGGATAGAAGAGAAATAGCATGAAAATGAGATGCAACTAAATCTGAGTGAATAATCAGCTATTCATTTTCTGCCACTCTTAGTCTTTTTGAAACTTAAAAACAGCCACCTAGTGTAGTAAGGAGACCCAAAGGTAAAGGGGCAAGTTGCCTAGAAGGCTTCTGGAAAACTGTATAAGCTAAGCTTGTCTGAAACGGAGAGCCACACAGATTTCATATCTGTGAAAGCATCTTACATTCTCTGTTTCTGTACAGTGCCTATCACCCATGTAGACCTTTCATTAGTAAGGATGCAGTCTGGCCCATCTGTTCATGAACCAGATAAATACACAGCTCTTTCTGGGGTGAAGAAATACAAGAAATCTATGCCCTGAGACTATAGAAAACCGATGCATGCTTTTCCCACTGACAGCTAATACCACTGATAGCTGC
Organism: Aramus guarauna; assembly: GCA_013400195.1. NCBI lineage: Eukaryota > Metazoa > Chordata > Aves > Gruiformes > Aramidae > Aramus > Aramus guarauna. Next base: position 878,029 of record VXBL01003978.1, read on the forward strand.
TCTGTGTTAGGAGAGAGACCTGACAACTTGGGAAGATGAAGGAAGCCCTTTGCTAGTCAAGATCTGAAACTCCAGCTTGTGTCTGAGGAGATTTTAAGGGTGCTTTTAAAAGTGACTAAAAGCAGCATGTGATTTTTAGGAAAGAAATGGAGGTATCTCAAACAGCAAGTAATAGGTAGGGGGTTACAAAAAAAAAGAGGAAAAAAAAGAGAAAGGCAAACATTAGTCTATGGAAGCAAGAGAGCTGTGGCAGACAGGCAGGCCATTGGACTGACTGCTCTCAGAGGTCAAACTGGAGTGGAGAAAGAGCGCAGACTGAAGAGATGAATCATGACTAGCGAGAGTCAAACATGAGCTCTCTGGGCCTCAGCGGGAAAGCCTAACAGTGAGGAACACTGACAAGCTGAATCCCAGAGGCTGAGGCGGTAAGAAATGATAATGTCCAGGCCAGGGAAGAAAATGAAGCATGATGTGAAGCCCATGGTAATGTCTGAAATACAAATAAGATTCCTTTTTAAAACCACAGACACAACAAATGATGAAAATGCTAATCCTAATGATGACTTCTCCCCTCACATACAAAATATTCACTGCAGAAGTAATAATTTGCTGTGTCTTGAGACAGAGCTTCAAGTTTTTAAATGGGCAATAAGCACAGCACTGCAGTGCCTGAGGAGTAAGTTATCTTCAAGAACTACAATGTGCTGTAGAAGGACCATGACTTAAGACTTGAATTAGTGGAGTCTTCTCAGAGAAGTATGTCAATAGAAATATTTTGTTTAATAAGATGGTTGTTTGTTTGTTTTTAAGTAATTCAAATATAGTTCCTACACACTTACTGAATTTAGGGCTTCTATCCGTATAAATATACCAAAAGAAGCCTCATAGAGTAGCCTGAGAAAAGTTGCTTTTAGCTCACTTCCTTCCTCCTGTGTGAAACCAGGGAAGTCAAGTCAACTAAAACAAAGTATATATAGCTAATACTGCGCCTGATATAACAGCCCTTATGCTTGAAATTAAACCTGTATGCAAGAATTGGCAGCTAAACTAAAATACTTTAAAAAAAAAAAAAAAGAAATTGACATTAAATGATTGGCATATCCACTATTACAAAAGAGCAGTATGAATACTGCAAATTCTAACATTTTAATTAACAATTTTTTTTTCCGAACTTTTCTAATTTGAATTTTAACAGTGCTTTCAGCATTGAGGTAAATGTGCTTTAACGAAAGCTAGATCTGCCTATTTTACAAGCTTTAGATTGACTTTACCTAGTCTGTCTCTGTTGCTGGCGGTGATGAAATGACTGATGAATAGAGCAACTGTGAAATCCCTGAATTAAATGTTAAATGAAGACCCACAATAGAACTTTGAGTCTTGATACGTGTTGAAACTATCTCAAAGGATTTGAAATCTCCATTTGTATAGAAATTTTGGCAGAAGAGGAAAAACCCTTATGGAAAGTCAAGTGCTCACAGTTTTCAAGCGAATTTTATAAGAACAGGTGTCCCATTTTGATGCATAACCTGAGACCACTGTTATCAGTGATGATACCTCCATTGCCTGGTGGAACAGCATTAAAACCTATGTGTCTGTCTTTTAAGTCAGTTGTCAAATCCTTGGAAGGTGCATTTTCTTTGTGCTAACTGCAATCTGAAGGTTCATTTTATTCTGTAAAAAGAGATGTTTAATGGATCTAGGAGAGAAAAAATGGGCTTCAGTTTTGAGTGAGGAGGTTCATATTGTGCACCACTTCAGCAATGACATCTGCTCTAGAATGAGAAAGCGGCAGCTTCATGCTGAACGTGCCGTAACAGAGCTGCTGTAAAGTGAGTTGAATCACAGCTAAGGTATGTCATCCTCTATACTTGCCATTTCTTGAGAGCTCCCTGGAGAGCTCTACAGCTATTTTTGATGTGGATTATAGGTATTATTATTTACGTAGCATTGCACAGTATCTGGATATGGATAAAAGTATCTCTTGAAGAGCCGGACATTTTGAAAAGCTAGATTAACAAAGAAGATACAGAAGCATATTTGCTACAATAACTTTACATTTAATCTTCCCTAAAAGAGATTAATCTTTGTCACTCACAAGCTTCAGTTGTTGAGTTTACAGACACTAGAAATAAACTTGTCAAGACTGGAACTTATGAAAGCTTTAATATGGAGTTGCGTATACTTTAAGTATATACAGTATATACAGTGGAACCTCTTTTGAATTTCAATCTTAAACATAGTAGGACTTGCTCACGTCAGTGATTTTTAACATTTTTCAATAAATAGCTATAAAAAGAATGGTAACTGATGTATCTAGGAATTAACCAAGATATGCAGGCTTTGGGACTCAAGCTTGCAGTGTTAAACATTTTGGTTAAATCCATTAAAATGCTTAATTGCATAGTTTACTTGTGAACATTGAGTAGTTTCGATTAATAGACGTTAATGGACTACTCACATACCTTAATAACTTGTGTGGGTCATGAGCGCAAGGCACATACTAACCTCTAACCACCTAGGAATTTCTGAAACATGAAATAAGAACTGAAATAAAGCAACATAATGAGTTCAGCATTTTCTTCTGTTCACTGAAATGACCAAACTTCTATTGGATTTTCATGAAGATTGCCTCAGTCTGCATTTGCATTACAAATTTTTATTCTTACTGGTGTTAAATGGATATATAATACTCACATGGCTGTAACAATGAGCTTACAGGCTCACTTATTTTGTTTTTTAATTCCATATTGTAGTGGAATGAAAAGCAAATATTTTGCTATAATGGTTATGCTAATTGACTTTTAATGTTTTATTTTCCAGCTACTCACCAGCAGTCTCCAAAGTTTAATAAAGCTCAAAGCATTTAATTTTATTGCCTAGGACTATTGATTATCTGTTTAACACTGAGAACAATGTGATCTGTTGTCTTTGCCTTGCTGATTGCCTGAATTATCTTGAAGAAATAAGAGATGTGCACGAGGAGAATCTCATGCAATAAAAAATGTCACTTGTATGCATTACTCATGGCTATTGTACAAAACCCACAAGCCTTTAATCTCAGACTTGCAAAGGAAAGAAATTTTATTGTTTCACAACCGAACTCGATATTCCCTCAGGCATTACACCACCATTTACGTTTCTCTTTCTTGATTTTTATTGCCAACATAAGCTTATTTAAAGGAATGAATAGCATGCTGTCTACTTTGAGACAAGTATTAAAATAATACTTCAAAAACCCTACTAGATTTATTAGAGAGGGTTTATTTCAATCTTAGAAGTTAAAACATTAAGGAAAACGTCTGTTTCAAAGACATACAGAAAGAAAAAACCCAAGCAATGTAAGGCTACATCCATTCCACCATTATGAAATATTTTCACTTACCATAATGTGGCTATGAAAACTTGGAGAGTGGGAAGACTGAAACAAGCTATTCAGAGGAAATAAAGGGTGACTTCTTAGAAATAATATCTCAAAGCAAAGCCATATTTTGCAGCAGTTTATCAGAGTGCAGTGTTTCATTACAATTATCAAAACACCACTTGTGTGGAACAATATTTTCGCTATCTGCTAATCACATAGTTAGAAAGAACTAATAACTTGCGTCAAATGTATGGAGCTCCTGTCTTCCTGTATAATTCGTTCCTTTGAAAGCTGCCATGGTATTGATGGTGCTGCATCAGTTTTCTGTTTGTGAAGTAGAAAAAATTCCAGGTTTTGTGGCAGCAGATGTTTTACTAGCCACAAGCTCATAGGAACTATAATTCTAGTGAATCAATAAGTGTAATCTTTTGTTTGGTGAGGTGGAACAAATCCTAAGTTTTTTCATGCTCACTTCATTTTTAAGTATATCACGTCCTGTGTCTCCAAATTTTTGGAGAAGAGTGTAACACACTTAAAAGGGACCCCTCATTTTTCTACAAATCTGTAACTTCAGTGCTTGCACTGGGGACGTCAGTTGCATTCACTGGAGAGAGGAAAAGGAATGAGTTAGCAAATCATCCAGGAATATTACTTCTGAGGAAGTAAATGGAAGTACAGAATGCATTGGTTGTTGTTATTAGGTTCTCTATCTTTTTAAGAAAATCTCTGTGTTTTTTTCCCATATATTCTGCAATATTAATATTTACTTGTTACTTCATAAATATGTGCTGTTTAACCTGAAGAAAGTTGAAAACTGACTGAAAGTCAGTTTTAGCAAAGTTTTAGCAACTATAGAGTTTCTAAGGGTAAGAAACAGAAAGTGCTATCAATTCCATTTTAAAGCTCCCCTCCTCCTCCCCAGTTAAATTTATCTTTAAAATTATACTGTCAGGAAAACTGAACATAGAATCATAGAATATTTTTGGTTGGAAGTGACCTTTGAATGTCATCTAGTCCCACCCTGCAAAAGCAGGGACATCTTCAACTAGATCGGGTTGCTCAGAGCCCCGTCCAACCTGACCTCAAATGTTTCCAGAGATGGGGCATCTACAACCTCTCAAGGCAACCTGTTCCAGTGTTTCACCAGATATAGCATGTAAGGTTATATGTGAAAGTAACAATGTGCTCAGGATTTGGGCTCGTTTTATCCTAGCTATGATTTTTCTCATATAAAGAGAAAAAAAATTCTCAAAGAAAAGCCTTAATAGAGATCATAGTATTTTGTAGGTCCAAAATAGGTTGCATGCTTTCATTTTGTGGTAACCTTCTGACCAATTCTAGTAAAGGCTTTTAGCTTCTGAACAACATAGATTTAAAATTGAGTTTTTGGACCCTCCTTGACAGTAATTTGTCATGTGTTTTGTCTCTTATATTTGTGGGGAAAATACAAAAAACCCCAAACAACTGTATTTCCTAGTGTTTAAATTCAAGGGGGTTGAACTAACCTCCTTCCTCAGTAAGCCTATTTTTTTTGCTCCACCTCTCCAGTTCTCTCTAACACTAAGCAAAGTAGAAAGGTTATTTCTTCTTTCTCTGCTTTTACGACTGTTGGTTTTCAGCCATACACCTTCCTTGGTCTGGATCACTGGTTTCACTGCCAGCATGAGGGACCTAGGAGAAATGAGCAATGGAACAGAAAAATGAAACGTCCTGGACTTACACTTGAATAAAATGTAACCATGGTATAAAATCCCTCAGCTAAGCACTTTTCCTTGAGGTAAACTGCTTTGGGGCAGACAAATTAACCTCAGAGAACAGAGCTTCTGGCCGGTGTGGCTCCAAAGCATCAGGTAATCTGCAGCGGACACCCTGTCAGCTTCTGTCCGAGGCATGTTACCTCCATAAACTCCCTCCAGAAATCATTCTTACCAAATCTTCTGTGAGCCAGCGTTTTGAATGTGCACGATATATCAGGCAATTGTTATAAAGGGACATGAGAATATTCCATTATTTTTAGAAAATTATCAGAAGGAGTCTTTGCATAAGCTTTTGACCTATGTGCAAATATTTGAAATGTTGTTTAGCCTCTTCTACTTTAAAAAAAAAATTAAATCTAAAAGCGATCAACAAATCACTGCATTATTTTGCAGTTTGATATAATCTTTTCTTTTTAAAGGTGATATTTAAATGTGGACAATGTGTCATTTTGTGATTTTTCTGGAGAAAAATGTCTTATCAGCTCTTATAAAATTTTTTTTTCTGTGGCATATTAGAGCCAGTTTAATTGAGAACCTATTGGTAGCATCAGTTCTTGATATCTAGATATGTCTCTGCAAGTTTGTAAATTTTACCATTCTTGTTGAAACCTGTTAAAAGTTTTTCAGGAAATGCTGTTTTCAGCATACATTAAGATACATGGGTTCAGTAGGAGCCAGTAAGTACCTAAGCGCTTGGTTTCCTTCTTTGGAGAACAGGCAAACCAATAATGCACTGATTGCAATTATTCATCTCAAGTGTTTTCTCTGTGTTATTTTACTGTAATACTTTTAAATATATGTTGTAAATACACAAAAGAAAATTGCAGATTTCAGTCAGATACAATTACTTTTTGCAACAAAAATAGCCTAAAAACTTTAGTAAAAATAGTATGTTGATATAAAATATAACAGGGGAATTTCAAGTTACCTTTCGTTGTAACTGAGTATTGATTAGTATTTTCTTCCTTGTACTCAGAATATCATCATTATTATATATTTTTACATTCATTTTAAATTTTTATTTTTGTATTATTATTAAGTTGTGATAAACACACAAAGAAAAAGCACAATCCATTCTCTGGAGAAAAAAAAAGAAGCCCTAAAACCTAGCATGCAAGACTTTTTTTTTTGCATTTGTTAAGGTAAGATAGATATAAATATGAAAGAATTTAGGAAAGAGAGTGAAAAGAAGATTTCAAAGTAAAAGTACTTAGGCTGCTTTAGAATTTAGGACTTTTAAATTTTAATGGAGTATCTAATGGACCACCAAATGTATCTGTATATTTTCCTGTGTCAGCTGCAGTAATAAGTTAAGATTTTCTAAGTAATGTGTATAAATTATTTTAATGTAGCCCATAAGATTGAAACAGAACAAGATATAGCACCGTGTGACAAAACTGTCCATAAAGCACCTGCAAAACCAGGAGATTTGATCTCAAAAATTTGCATTTTTTTACCCTGTGAGAGTTGGGTAAGGATAATTATCTCTTGGTGGCTCTGCTTCCCTATTTGTAAAATAGAGAAAATTACGCTTTTAAGAAAGCCTTCTGCCTGCCTGTTACATTACCTTAATTGTCGATGTGAATCTGTGTTATTCGTGTAATACCCTCATCCATCCCTGCGGTAACTGTTCTCTCGCGTTTGTGTGACGCTCTGGAGTATTTGAGAGGAAGGTGCAATATAAATACGGAGCAGAACTGCCAACCAGCGTTTTTGCGGTAGCAGCACACGTGTCCCAGCACGCACCCGCACAAGGGTGCTGTGGCTGGCGCTCGGCCTCTCTGTCTTTTTTAATGAGAGGCTGTGAAGAGGCGAATGGGGACGATGAGGGCAGGAAGAAGAGAGAAGGGAGGTCCTCATCTCTTCACCTGGTTGCGCCAAGGCAGAGGGCTAGAGAAACGCGTGGCCGTGATGTGAAAAAGCTTAGGTGTAAAAACTGGTTGGTGGCTGACAAGAAGGCAAACAGGGTCTCCCTAAGTGAGCAGCACGGAGTTATCCCTGCGCTCCTGGGAGTGCGCAGCGCTCCGACACCCGCAACGGGCCACAACAGGACACTTCTGGTTGCTTTGTCTGTGCGTTCGAGGCAAGTCCTGCACCATGAGCTCTGGGGACGTGGAGGCTGGTGCTGGGGTTGAGTGGACCTTCAGGCCTGGGAGACCAGGATATAGGTGTGATGAGCTCATGCTTTGAAGAACCTCTCATGTCATCTCCTTGCTTTGGGACCATCAGTGTTTTTGAGCATTTCTGAGACTCCTACGTCTGCGTTGGCTTCTGGCTGTGGCCTATGAACTTTGAGGAGCTCAGGAATAAAAGTCACCCCATATGTTGACCTGGGAAGAATAAGCAATTGCAAGCATAAAGAAGGTGAAAATGTGAAAAATTATACTCGTCCAGTTTATTTAATGCAACTGTTGTCATATTTGTGTGTGCAGTACTAATTAATAACAGCTAGCTTTTATCACAAGTCTCAGAAAACTTGTAGAAAGGGTATTATTTTCTTCTGCTGAAGAAACCTGAATTGAAAGGTGATTAAATGATTTTTCTGAGTTCATTAAAGGCAGAGCCAGGGAGAAAGCTTGCATTTATGAGACCCTGAACTCTATTTACTAGCTCACAATGCTATCAGAAATATGATAAAATACTGAGATACAATTCCCATTACGATGTTAAGTCTAACATTTCCATGAACTCTCTCCTTTACAGGTGCACTAGGAAGAGTATATTAGTAAAGATCAGATGATATTCTCTAACATATGTGTCCTACAAGCGCTTTGGTCCTTCTTTTCCTTGTAATACTTTTACCATCAGTTAAAACAATTGCTATAGGAAACACTTAACAAGTGAGCTTTATCTATCTGTTCGTAGCATCTTTCTTTAAGATTTAATTTTGTAACAGTTTTAAATTATAAATCAGGTCTAAACAGGTTAGCATCAAACTTTCAGGTTTGACTTGCTCTGTTCAAGTCTATTCAGTTTAAATTCAAGGCTTCTTTTCTCCTTGCTCTTTCTCGCGCACATGTCTGCTCTCTCTTCTTTGTGTGATTCTTAAATCTGAAAGAACAAATTTGATTGCTTTACAGACTAAAACTGAAAATCGGTTATCTCATGAAATAAATAGACAACCAAGCTTGACATTTTTATGCTTGGAAGGATGACATTTAAATTGCTATTGATCAGAAAAAAAGGTTCAGTTTGAGCAAAAGAATAAGGATAAACTCAAAATTATTTGTTGAGTCTTTCAAACAATTCAGATGTCTAACAGACTTAACAGAAAAATCTATGTCTGCTGAAAGTCATCAGGTTTTGTTAACTCTGTAATGCTCTCAAGTCTTTAAATGTCTATTGGTAAAGGAGAATTTTGAGTCCCACTTAAGTGAAAGTTAAAATAGAGAAGAAAACTAAGACCTTAAAGTAGAAATAAATATTTCAAAATTTAAAAGTTAGGAATATGCAGTGGGGTGGGAGGTTTTTGGTGGCTGTTTTGTGGTGGGTTTGGGGGTTTGCTTTTACCTTTTCTTTTGGGTTTTTCTACTTGGTTAGGTTTTTGTTTGTTTTTTGGGGGTTTGGGTGATGTTTTGTGGTGGGTTTGTTGGGGGTTTTTCCCACGTATAAAACCTAGAGAAGTTTGTGATATGCATGATCTTCCTGGAAGGTGAATATTCCTCCCTATTCTGTGGGATAGCTGGCTTTATTTCTGTTTTGGAGCCTTTTGCCCTGCTGGATAGCAGACGATCAGAATGCTCTGAAGCAACTGCTAGCACCTTTGGAAGATGTTAATGCCCTTTGCTGCTAAGCTGTGACATGCTAGTGACACTTTCAGAGGGTTAAAGAGTAGTTCTTAAAATATTTTTATCCTGGAGGCTTATTGTGACGTTGACTTTGCTGCATGTAAAAAATCCAGGCTAACAAACAAGCAAGCCTTTCTCTATTAAAACTCATTTGAAAGGTCTGATGTTTGCTTAGCATCCTTTTTGATTCAAAAAACCCATCCCATGGTTTTTGCTGTCTAGAATGTTTTGCTCATGGTAACTGCAGTTTTCTCTTCCCATTTTAATCTAGGTAGCTTATTTAGTGATCTGAATACCTTTCAACAATTTTAAGACATCAACAGTAGTGCTGTTTTATTTCTAGCACATATAACAAGCAATCTTAAAATTCCGTTGTTTTGGTTGTAGTGTATATTTTTGTGCTAAGCTGTATCTCTGAAGTACTTGCAGTAAGGTATGAAGCAGGTCAGAGAAGGGACCTTTTACTTTTAGTTCTAAAAAAGGTAGGGATTTCAGTATTTATGTTCACCTTTAAAATCTGCGTCTCCATTTTTATTTTTTCTCTTTGAATTTTTCTCAACATGGCTCATACTAATGGTTATTTTTTCATTCCACCTCTACTTTACCTTTTCCATTGTGCTACTAACCCGCTGTGCATATGTGTTATGACTCCCTTGTTCCTTCCTCTGAAGCACCTGGAGTAGGTTAGTGCTAGGGTCAGGCTGCTAGAGTGGGTGAATTTGTGCTCTGCTTAAATTACAGGCAGAAAACTAATGCTCATCAGTGATTCTATTTGAAACAGATAAAACTCAGCCCTTTTCAACATGTCATTGCTCTACTAGTGTGCAAGTCATTAGGTATATACAGCTTTATAGAAAAAGAACAGCACTCAAGGTGCCAGATACAGTGTGGTCTTTGAGACTGAACATTTTAGCTGTAAAACTTAGGAATTTCATGAAATAGGGAAGAAATAAGGGAAGAAGAAAAGGAGAATAAAAATGATATGCTAGATTTATTTGTGAATTGTGAGGTTTTAGGGGCTTAGGTCAGTTCTTTAAGACTACTCATCGTTGGTAGCACAGGGGGATCTGCACTGATCCTTCTTTACGCATAAATGAAGCGTAGGGATAGGCTGCTGGGGTTCAAAGAGACATTTTGCTCCTATCCTTCTTTTAAATGCTTCTGTTTCCTTGGATAGAGATAGTTACCCAAAAGGGCCTAAAATATTACATAATTCAATCTGACGGACACCAAAGTTGCAATTTCAAACCAAAATGACCACGTTTTAATGGCGTTCTCCACAACGTGCACAGTGAAGTCTGAGCTGTTATTCATCAGAGGGTATGAAGTATACTATTGCAAAGATACACTGATACAAATGAACGGTTATGAGAATTTTATGACCCACTCATTTCTTTAATATCTTAAGTAGGATGAGGCAATTGGCTGACTAATGAGATCTTAATGGGAGTAGTGGTCTGAGTGAGGGGAGTATAGCAGTCTTCATTTAGTCTAAATCTGTCCTGCTTAGAAATTTACTGTCCTGAGAATTTTTCTTTTAATACTGCAGAACTGGCACTGACAACATCACCAGTTGGTAATGGAATTACCAATAGTTTGGAAAGGGCAATGACAGCAACAGAGAAAGTAATCTTAGCAAATGTGAGTGTTTCGAGGGGATCTGCATATTTCCAGGAACCAACTAGAATTTTCTTTTATCAAACCCCAGGACTTTAAATCTCCGTGGCCCAAACGACAAGTTTCATAAATAATTTCCAGCAGTTAGGGTACATAACTTTCATTTTAATTTTCTACCAGAGATATACAACATAATGTAGGAACATAGTGAAATAAATCTTAGTTGCACAGGCTTTTGTTTGTGTCCTCTAATTTTATCTTTTAATTCACTCACGTTTCTTCCTATTATTTATTTTTTTCCTCCCTTCTGATAATAAGAGCTGTCCACTTTAAGAGTTTACTTTTAGCCCATGTATCTTTTCTACTTTAAGAAATTTTTTTTTGCTCTCCCTTTTCCCTTCTCATCCAGTTCCATCTGATTCTTCCCGGTCTGTTAGCAGACTAGCAACTATGAGTCTCACAGTTTATATTTTACTTTCGTTCCCCTTTTGGTCTAAAATTGCTTTCACAGCTGTCTCTCTTACTGCTGTGTGTTATGAAGTTTAACATCTTCAGGTCAATTAGGTCTCTTAAGTTTATGTAGCATTTTGTTACAATAGCAATACTACTGTAGCTGTTATGTTCTACGGTATTTTGGCTGGAAGTAGCATCTTAAACCAACTAGTATAGTCTGGAAGAAAACCTGCAGCTTGTAGGGATATATGCTCTTCCTCTCTGAAAGAGAAACAGCAATCTTTAAAACTAAATACCAGTTGAAAACAATTATTCTAACTTAATTAGCTGTGTTACTTAGACCATGGGATAATAGATAATTGGCATCTGTGTCTGTATGGAGGTGTTAACCATGTCTTTACCTTTTTTTTTCCCTGGCTTACAAGAAAGAGAGAGAGCGAATTTATCATCTGTGGGACATTGTTGGTTAATGGAGAGAGATTGTAATGTTCCATAAAAGCAGTGCCTCTATTGAGTATGTAATTATGAGTATCCTCTAGTGTTATGAATTCCAGTTTCCAGTTCGTATGGGAATTAGTTAATCTTTTAGAGGTTTTTTTGGGAGCCTCCCTGGGAGGGGAGGAGATGAGATGGGGGTCAGAGCTGACTCAGTGATAAATGCCCTTCCCTGGGTGCCTGTTCCCTTCATTGACCGCCTCTGCAAGGTCACCGTGAGGCTGTTGTTTCACCCAAGCAATTTGGTGCTTTGGATGATGTACCCTGCATTTTGGAAAGGGGGTAGACTGGGTAGTTTGTGGGGGTTTTTTTGTTGTGTGATTTTAGTTTTGTTGTTGTTGTTGGGTTTTTGTTTGTTGTTGTTTTGGTTTTTGCTGTGGGAGGCATCTTTCAAGGTTGTATGGATTTGTGCTCTTCCCCCAGATGTGGACAGGTCACGTTTGATGTGTGCCATGTATTGGGGAGTTTCATGATAAACAGGGGCTGTTTGAAAAGTAGGAGTTTCTGGGAAACCCTTTTTAAGATTGAAACCTCTTCTAGAATGAGTTATAACTTTTCAAGAGTTTTATTTTTGTAAAAAATTTGTCCATAGGAGGTATTTTCCCAGAACACTGTTCTAGCCAGGTTAAAATCCTCTTTAGGTAGCTGAATGGTATTACAGCAGTTGTCCTCAGAAAATATGGTGGTATTTAAAGGGATGACTCATTATTTATATTTTTGTATATAGAAAAACAAATTTATGACTAATTAGTACAACTACTGTTGCTACTTTCATAGTAATGGTATCAATAAGTAATAATTCTTGGTTCATAAGACATGTATTGAAACCCTTTTTTCATCTAGTTGGAAAGATTGCTGGGGTTTTGGGGGCAGAAATTAGTCCTGACAAACTTCTGATTGTTTTCTGCTAAATCTTGTCATTTAGAGAGCACAAGAGTGTCCTACAGGAGGCTGAGGGCTTCTCAGCCTAAACTTGATGTTTTTTGCTGTCTTTAGAATGACAGTTTGAATATAGGCCAGTACTACCATAGGAGGGAGAGAGATATAACACTTTTTTTAAGTTTGTGGTAGTGGATAATCTCAGAGCTACTTGTTAGCCTCATTGATGTAATCTTTCTGTTTCAGAATCACTATCTCCTTTCTTTTGCCTGCTACTTTAATTACCATTTGATGGCTATGGACAGTATGGATTTTTTTCTCTGAAAGATAACAACCTTTTTCCCTTATACAGCACTTTCTGCTCCATAGTCAGAAAACACCTCTTTCAGGTAGTCTGACTAATATATGCAGTGAAACTTAATTGTTTGCAACTTGCATGTGGATTTGAAATTTCCTCTGTTTCAAATCTGAAGGGCTTGTGTACCTGAAAGTCTATTTTCTTTTCCAGCTAAAGGATGTAATCTTTTTCCATAAATCTTGTCTTAGCTTGGGTGGAAACCTGTTTTTAACATGAATCATTATCCTGAATAAGATATTAAAGTGTGATTGAAATAGATTCCACGTACAGCCCAGCCATCATCACTCTACTACACTTTTTGGCACAGCTTTCAGGTCCACTCCATTCAAAATAAAATAGCAAAAATTCAGTACAACTAAGACAGCTTTGCTTTATAAACAGTGAATTTAGGAAGCCATTTTATTAGCATGTTATGGAAGATAAAATTTTCTTAATAAACTTGCAATTCTGCATAGACAGCTAAAATCTTAACATCATCATTTAGTAAGCTTAGTCAGGTAAAAGCAGTGAAACCTAAAAAGCCTATCCACATTTAGGAAATCCAGATTTCTGAAACTATCCTAAAGAAGGACACAGTTGCCTAAAATTGCACAGAGGCAAAATTTAGGGCTTAATTTCAGTACTGTGATTTTTAAAATTCCCAGTCCTATAGCTCCTGAAGTCTTGAAGAACATACATTTTATTAAGTGAATATCCCTAAGAATCTAGTATTTTTCTTTACATGCTTCCCTAAACCATAGCTGCTTTGGCAGAACTGAACAGTGCAGTATGTTTCATGGATGCTGAGCTCAGCTACCTGAGTAGCACCAGAGCAACGCTCTTAGCAGTGTAACCTATATTGATTTTTTTTTTTAATATATATTTTTATTTTAAATTTTTTGTTTCTTGAATAAGGGCAAGGAAGCAGAGCTTCTCTGTGTGAGAAGAAAAAACAGAGGGTGAAAGCATGACTGTGGACTGTGCTGTCCTGCTGCTCTGGTGGACCTGCTGACATGGAGGGTGAAGGTGGCTGTGGTGCCAGGAGGAGCAGCCTGACCTGTTCCTACAGCACCTCCCAAACCTCTGGGGCTGCCCAGGGCTCAGGCACAGCGAGAGGAGGCTGTGGGGCCAGGGCCAGTATGCTCGGACACACGGAAATTTTCTGCTGTAGGCCAGCACGCACCTTTCTTCCATGCAAAACTCTCAGCTCAGCCCAAAACACACCTTTTGGGCAGCAGCAGAAACAGAGGAGATGGAGCTGCTAGTGGTACGCTTTCTGTGTGATTAGATATTAGCTAAAGTATGTAAACCAGTCTTTAGAGTAGGTTTGCAATTACAGTCTTCCTCTCCCAATAGGTTGAATATCCCAGTCATGGAAAAAAAGGTGTTATGGGCTGTTTCCTATACAGTAAGGTCAGGGCATTACATTGCCAGTGGGGCATGATCACTATAATTGAGCAGAAGTCCAGGAGATACAGAGTAAGAGAATAAGGGTCACAAAGTTTATGGCACTGTGTTTTAATAATTTTTTTTCCTACGCCAAATTTACAAGTTTTACATAGAAGTGCAAACGTGCAAACAAAACACCTCAGACCATCCGGAGGAACAGCAACCATTTGAAGAAAAGCAAGACAGACATCAACACTTATTTCCCTGGGGATAGTTATAGATATTACTGATGATAGTATTTTGCAACAGAAATAGCCTGTCCCTCTCTGTTATTAGCAGTGGGGCAACAAAAACCAGCATCAAAAAAATAAATTAAAACAGACAGATTTGCTATAGTCACTAAACAGGTGAGACCAGAAGAGTTTGTCTGACAACAGCTTGCCTTCATGTGGTCAGAAAGCCATTAATGTGCAGAGCCAGCAGTTATGGACAGGCATCCACCAGGAGACAGAGCAATCTTATTTTTCAGGAAGTTTAGGTCACCTACAATAATGTCTTCTGCTGATGTGGCCTTCAACCTTCCCTTCCCACTCAAAGCAAGAGAGCCCACAACAGAATCCCCTTGGATGGCACTTTAGATTCTTCTTCTTGATGATTAAGTTCAAAACAGTAAGACGTGTTCCTTTTTTTTCTGGAATGATGGATTAAGAGCTAGAAAGTGATTTTTAAAATAACAGGGATTTGTATTGTTTATAGCTTTACCTCTAATTTCCTGTTTTAAAGGGATTTTAGTTTATATAATGTATCTCTAGGATGTATGACTGGTCTGGTCCTACTCTTGTTAGTGAGTTCGCTGTAATCTTCCAATCCGCTTTTTGTTTTGGCGCTCAGTTCATAGCTCTGTTAAGTCTGTCAAACCTTTTGACAGCCAACTCACAGCGTTTGCCAAGCTGACTATCTTTGATTTGAGGAAGGAAACACTGATAGAGATGGTTTTCTCTACAAGTGTTGATGATTTTCTTTAAAAGGACTTGTTCCAGACAATGACTCATGCATGTCTTTGGGAAGCAGTCTATATATCACATTAGCTGATGAGAGTTCCTACTTTATCAGGAGTAGGACAAAACCTAATGCTGCAAAACACGGGGTTTAGAAATTTTTCTTTTCCTCAAGTGAGCAATAGTCTTAATTGTATGTGATGACACACATACAGTTGTACTGTGGCTAATTAGGTATGTCACCTTGCTTTAGGTACATTTCTTTCATGTTAGATTCTTGATGTTTTAGTGGATGTAAACTGGTTTTGATTCAATTAAGCTGATTTATATTGGTTAAGGATCTGGTCAATTATATTCTGCTTATGTCATCTTGTAAAAGGAAAATAACAAGGAGTAAATTCATAATTTCATGTCTCATTAAGTACACCATCAAACAGAAAAAAGTTCATTAAATAATAATTCTATATAACTAAGCAAGCTTGGCTGTGGTTGAAGATATGGATTGCATAACTGACAAGAAAGGAAACCAAATTACAAAAAAGGGCAAGTTCAGCATAACCTCAAGAATGCATCAAAATTAATTCAAACTCACCGTTGGGAGTTTTGGGGGAATGCTTTCATTTTTATCTTAGAAATAAACAGAGTTTGAGGAAACTATGAGTACACTAAAACAACTAAGCCAGTACAAAAGTTCTCCTATTGACAAATGGGCCTTCAAATAACCTCATGCAACATCTATGAATATTTGTTTGATGTGCTTTTACTTTTCACTCTAAATATTTCTGTATTGATACACTGTTTATTATCTAAAAAAGGAGCAATTGTCTAGAATGTGCCTTTTTTAACCACAGATCATGAGAAAGTAATGTTTTATTGGAGAGGGAGCAACAGGTACTTGTGATTATTTTGGGTGTTTAAGACGCTAAATTTAAACTCTTTTGTGAATAAGAGTGGGATTGGTTAGGGACTTAAAATCAAGCAGGTTTTCAGACTTTTCTGAACTGTTGTCTAGAACTAGACAAATATATAACAGATAGAATTCCATTTTTTCCTGTACTTTGTAGAAAGATCAAGTTCTGTACCCTTGAGCCTTATTTTTGGATTGAGTTCCATCACACTATTTCTGCTCTCTGCCTAACATTCAAAAACATTTTAGTACATTGTTACTTTTAAATAAAAGTTTTAATTAGGAGTTGTTATTGGAAAAAGCTAATTTATTAATTATTAGACTTATCATCTAGCTATTTTATGGCTAGTATTCTCCCTTGTAGGTGTAAATTATAGTTTCTTCCCCATGTTTGCCAACATGACATTCTCTTTTATGTAGAATACTATTTCTACTCTACTCACTGCGTTGCCATAGATGGAGTTTTGCTGAGTTGACAGGTCTGCTCTAATTCAGCCTCTATTATTCTAAACTTTGCTTTTTGCCTACTTGATTATTTATGAAGGGAATAACATAGTAGAGAATTATATAAATTTCCTAGGTCATTTAAAAGTGTGAGATTTGGTCTAGCAAAATGGCTACATATGCCTAGATTCTGTTTCTGTCACAAAGGACAGATCTGTGTATTTGTCTCAAAGTGTCTGTTTGCTCACTATAAATCAGGCAAACTTATATTTCAGCTTTTTATCTGGATAAATACAGGGGTACATACCGCCCAAGGCAGTGTCTTTTTGAGGTGAACCCCAAACCCTCTCTACCTGCTACCACTCTAGGCTAAACAGGCGTATTTATTTCTTCCTGGACCTACTTTGTTCACTAGTACCTCTCTTTTCTAGTCTTTTTTTTTTTCTCCCTTCTTTCTATAATTAGATACTCTTTACCACTACAGATGAAATTATCCAGTAATATCTGACTGTGCTGATCAAACTAATGAGTAAGTGTTGTTTTTAATATAGATAACTTTGCTTTTGAGTTTCTAATCAAATGAAGTGGAGAATTAAATTAAACAATGATTGAATTTTGGGGAAAGCATTGTACCAGCTAAATTTTAAACTGGCTTTTAATAATGTATTTCTGGTAGCACTTTCTAAAATCTGTCTAACATTCTTTAGGCATGTTGGGATTTTCTGAATAACCTAAAATGACATTTCATATGTCTATGATGATTTAGACCAGTGAATTTTTCAATATTGCTTCTTAAACAAACTGTGTGCCTTTGATTTGAGTTTACTTTGTTCATTTTCTGCCATAATCTCTGCTGGAATATGGATAAGAGAAGCCATGATTTCTTAGATAAAAGTTATAACCTACTGGCCTGTGCATAAGATTGCAATTTGGAAAATCCTGACATCATATCTGTCTTTTGTTTTTGATATTTTTCCTGGAGCCTCACTTAAAGATAGAGGAGCATTTTTCTACTTGGACAGCCTGAATTCTGAATTTTTTTCCTAAGACTGTGGGGGTATATATATATATATATTTGACTAGCTGCACTGGTTTAACTAACAATTCCCTAAATAAATAGAAATGGATGGCTGGTTAAAAGATTTTGCAGCTTAAAGAAAAGTGAAGTTGTCTAAGGACACAGATCGTGTGACAGAACTTTGTATGGAAGCTGTTCATGGTTTGGTGATATGGTTTTGGTTTGTTTTGGTTTTTGTTTTTGTTTTTTTGGTGTTTGTTTTTTTTTCCCTAAGCATAAATTGAAAAAATGCAAAGCAGGAATTCGGCGTTGTTATCTTCCCCACTTGCAGCTGGGAATGCTGAAGCATAAGGAAGCCCGGTGACTGGCCTGCTGCCACCAGCCGCGTCAGTGACTGGCACTGACGGGGTGTCGTACTAGAGAGCCAGACAAGGTACCTGCTTGGCCAGAATGTCATTGAGCTGAATGATGTTTGCAGCTTGAATGAAGGCTGAGTCCTTTTTTTCCTTTGTTCAGTCATGCAGACAAATTCTTAATGATCTTACCTAGCCTACGGTCCTGCTGATATCAAGGAACAATAAAAATATGTAACCTTATGCGCTCATTGTCCTTCTTGAGAAAGAGACTATGTACGGTAGAAGCAAGAAGGTTTGCAGACAACTGGAGTATGCCAACTTTGGGAAATAGGGACAGTGTGCAATTTGGATAGATGGAGGAAAAAGATATGTAAAGGGTTAAAAAGGGTTTGCTAAAGCACAGCAGCATGATAGGATGAAAGCAGGTGGGAGTCCCAAAGTTCATCTGGAGTCAAATCTCCCAAACTGTTAACTACGAACTGTTAATATAGCTGTTAATATTATTAATAAACCCAAGTAGAATACTGGTAATCAGGACCCTGAAAATATAAAAAGATAAACCACCAGGATGTAAAAGTGAGCAATGCCCTTCTAAATTTAAAAAAAAAAAAAAATTGTGTCATATTCGTCATTAAAGACTGAGACACATTATTTTTACTCCCACTTGCAAGGCCCAGTGGATAGAAAAGATTAGCAGTAAGCCGCAAAAGCTTGGGGGGAAAAATGACCAATGTCACCTTTCAAGCCACAAATGCTGCAGCGACTGAATTTTTATGTTGCTTCCCAGCTCACCACGATGACTTACAGTTAACATTTGCAGCACTGCGCTGCTGAGAACTAAAGGCTTACTCAGCAGAAGTAACGTAAGGTGAATACACGTTGCTTGTTCGTATGGGGTCAGCGTGAGCTGAAAATGCTTCATACTATACCATCATCAATATTACCAGATAGGGAATGCGACCAAATGATAAGAGGGCTAGCTATGACCTTGGTGTAAGTGACAAACACCTTACATTATAGCAGTTCACAAGTGGCAATAAGTAATAGGGCTCGCAGAGGTGGCCGTCAAATATAGGTAATTAACTGAAGCAATGTAGAGAGAATACATGAGCCTGGGAAATGGTCCAAGAAAGAAGTAGAAAAAACCCAGACAAACTGGAGGAAAATGACATTTTTGTTTTAAGACGGGAGACTTATGAAGGTTGCTGATAGCATCCTCGACAGGCTGGAAAGTGGAGATAAGTTGGATGAATGCTATATAAAAAAATAAATATCTTGCGTGGCTTGGATAATATCACATTAGCGGAACTGGTATTTTCTTTCCTGCTCACAAGCGAAGCGTATAACAAACTAATACATATATCACGGGGGGCGGGGGAGGGAAGGGCATGTCTGGACTATGGCTTAAAATGTAAATATATCCAGGGCCAACATCCTGGACTTACAGTAAAAAATGATAAACTTAGCTTCCATTTCTAATATATCTTTTTCTTATTTTCACCACTGTGGAGGGAAGGGGATGAGGCTTGAAAACATCTCCAGCATGTAATTGAAGTAGTGATGTCTTCCTGAGTCAGCAGTTGGGGGTGGGAAATAAAATTAAAAGAAAGACTATTCCAGTGCAGAGGTGTGTCAGAACTATAGGTCATGCAAAGGCACGAGGCATTTCTAGCAATGGATCGTGTCCCGTAGACTTTGCAAGCATGTACATCCTTAATAAAAGTACAAATTCAGAAGAAAGGCATTTCTGCTACCTTTGTCTCTAACTGTCTATTACCTTCAAAAGGTTTGAAATGTGCTGCGATGGAAGCTCAACCTCCAAACTGCCTCAGTCTCTCACTGTGAGAGGAGCATGCTATCTTGCAAATATCAAAAGCCTTTTATATTGTTTCACAGTAGATCAAATTTTATAATATGTCTTCAGCATATCCTGCTCCCCACCTTTTCTGAAAACTGGATGTTACAATGTGAACAAAGAATATTTGCAGTCGCTTGCAATAGGGAAGAGCCACACACTGTACAGCTGTTAAACCCAAGGCTCTATATCTCTGTTTTGTGTAACCTCTGGAAAAGGCTTATGTTGAAATATGGAAGGAAAATATAACATATCATTTTTTCCCCCTCTTTGTGCTTTCCAGGAATGGTTGCAAAACAGAACACATTACTTCAGCCCTTTGGCTGAATCAAGAGCTGGGGCAAATGATCCAAAAGTTGTAAGTGGGTCATTTATTTGCAACTCTCTTTTTTTTTTTTTTTTTTTTTTTTCTTTTTTTTCCCCTCTTTGGTTGAAGAATCTCATTTTTTATAGAAGGCAGTAAGAAGTTCTGTAAGCAGAGGGAAAGTTCATTGAACTCTTACTCTGCTCTTCTTGGAATGCTATAATTGGACAAGGGAGCAGGCAATATTCCCTCTTTTTTATGCTTGCCCCATTCAATTTAGTAAGCAGAGGCAGTCCTAAGCAGGTGCTATGGAAAAGAAACAATTGCTTAAGATTGTCCCATGGCTCATATCAAAAGTGCTTCTGAAACTACATGACAAGCAAGGAGATTTGAGGGGGAGACAGAAATAGAACTTCTCTCCAGCTGTAGCCTCTGAAGAAGTTGAGCCCTCTTGAAAGTCGAGCCCAGATGCTTTCAGAAAAGTAAAGACAATTTTAGCTTATATGCGTTAGCAGCACAATGACTTCAAATCCTACAAACAAGTGGAGCTTGGTGGTCTTCAGCCTGGGGTGTGTCTTGAAAAAAGTAGATGACAATAATAGGGAGGTTGCTGGAAATCTTAGTTCTACATAGGAAGGTATTTAAATCCTTTGATCATGAAATAAGTCTGACTATATTTGAGAAGTGGAAATAATTATAAGGTTGCCTTGAAAATCTCCAGTTTGGGTTATTATATATTTTTAGCAGTCTATCAGTTATAAAAATGAATATGCACTGGTGAATACCTTTGAATACTGATGGTTCAAAATGCTTTATCAATGAGTCAGACACTTTTTGATGATATCTGAATCCTGCAGTAAAGGACAAATATTCAAAATCACTGAAGGATTTAAATAACACACTTCTAATGGACTCCAGAAATTAGGATGTTTATAAGTATTTCTGTGCTTTTGAAAATCTGCTCCTGAATACCACTGTTCAGAGATGTATAACACCTAAAGGAATAAATTATATGCAGTGTACCGCATGCAGTTTTAAGGTAAAGTCCATGAACAATTCTTGAGTGTTACCTACTTGCAGAATTATAAGTAGTCAAATTATAATTGCTGTATATTTTTCTTTTTAATGAGTATTTTTCAATAGTTACAAATTTTTATTTCCATGTTTTTCCAGGAAAGTACCATTTTTGAAACTGGTAAGTAATCTTCTTTTTTCTTGAACACAATCCTAGCTGGAAACCATGTTGAAAACAGTATAGTTGTCCTTCGTATCATACGTGTAATCATTCCTCTTTGCTTAGGTTTAGAAATTGGCTTATCATGTTGAATATTATTCCAGTAAAATTCTATGGGAAACTTTGGAAACTCCCCGGAAACCCTCTCAGTGATAGCTGGTAAGTTTGCTGCAACCACATAGTTTTCACTGGCTGCCTGCAATTTCCTGAATTCATGACGCTTACTTAATTTTATCTAGTCTTCCTAAAATGTAAGTTTCCCTAAAATGGATAGATTTTTGTGGATGTGTACATATGGTTCTTCCTAAGATAGGCACCTTTTTAGAAGACAGAAGACGCCATTTCACTATGAAACAACCCAGAACAGTTGTTAGAACATATTTCCATCTGCAGTTGAAAGCCAGCTGGCAATGTCTCCTCGCTGGCTGCAGATACTTGCCAGACCTAAATGTGGTTTTGTTCTCCCTGCCTTCCAATTTTGCTCTATTTTAATATTTTCTTTGTTTCTAATACTTCAGAATCGCCTACCTTGTGGCCTCAAATTATTTTCCATAATATTTTTTTTTCTTTTCAATATTTACCAGTGACCTGTTCGATGGTAAGAATTTTTATACCAGAGAGTTTCCTCTGCATCTGCATTTGATTTACCCTTTCGAAGACATGATGTCTTCATTGACTGACCCTTTGTCAGGCAGCTGCAAGGTCACCCCATTCTTTTCTTTGAGACATGTTATTGGAGCCAAACAAGTCTTCTTCAACTGGATTGGCATACAAGAAATCAAAATTTGATGCTTTATGTTGCACTTTCTATATATTCAATTCGGGCACATTTCATGAAGAAGCTTTGATTGAAAAGTTTATTAACTATTCCCGTAAATAATATCCTATTTATCTCAATAATATTGTTTAGAATATATTAGTTATCTCTTACCAATGGTTTGGGGCATATTCATGATATAATTTACAGAAACTGTGGTATCTTTCAGGATGCTGGAGATTGCCATTAGCATTAGTTAGAGCAAGAAGCATGAAAGAATTTAGTGGACAATTAAAACCAGATTTTATTTTTTTTTACATGAAAAAACCCAGGAGTCTGGTTGCTGCTAGAAACTGCAGTTTTATGGCTTTTGTAGGGAAGTAAGAGTTAATATATGTTGACATTGGAATAACTTGGAGCGTTTGGTTTGTTTTGTTTTTTCCCCTGAGTATTTTAATTTAAAAACACTAAACAGCACTGCTGCGCTAAATAGGAATTCTATATAATGCAAAAAGATGCAGTTGTACTTCATCCATATATTATTATTTTGTACTAAAAGCAAAAGTAGTCAATATATTATGCAAATATTTTTTGTAAATTATGACTTTTTGGGTTTTGCAGTGTGCTAACTGAAGAAAATTGGAGAGAAAGTTTTCCATGTGTTGGATATTATTTCACCTGATAACGTTTTTATCAATCTAATTTATTAAAAATTATCTTTTTCAGTCTGATGCCAAATTGTCATAACAGTCGCTTCATAAATGTTTATATATACAGCAGAAATTAAAAAAAAAAAACAAAAAAAAACAAAAAAACAGCCAACCAAACAAAAAACAACCAACCAAACACCTAAACTCTTATGAAGAGCATCTCTAGAAAACTTCACATTCATTTGCTTTATATAGAGTTCTGGATTCTAACAGTCACTCCCTGTACCTGCTTGGTTTTGTGTGGGTTTTGGGTTTGGTGTATTTTTTGTTTGTTTGTTTTGGTTTTTCGTTTCTTTGTTTGTTTTTGCTTCTTGGCTAGACTTTACCTTTCCTAGGTGCTCTCACATGTATTTGGTTGAATATAACAGAAAAGTAGAAAACTGCTTTTATTAAAAATCCCACTGTATTTTCTATAGGGCCTCTACACATGGGCTACAAAGTGGTGCAGCTCCACCGCATCATGGGCAGCACAAGGAGGTACCCACTTTACAGGACATCTGATGGTGAATTGACAGGAGTTATTTCTGATTAGTCTTCTATTAATGTTCAATTCAATTTTAAATTGCTATACTTCTACTTTCCTTCATGGAGTTCTCAAAGATAAAATTGGTGAAGCTAGAACCTTCCCTTTCCCTGCTCTGCTTTCTTCCATTATAGTGCTTTAAAAAATGGAAACTCTCTGTAGATATTATGTAGAACTAGCAAATACTGCAGAGTGCTGAACCTTGTCTTTGAAGCATGTTTCGTTATCTTTCAAATCAGTAGAAGCATCTTATTTCAGATTAATTAAAATTCTGAAATTTATTCCAGAAAACTGAACAAAAATAAAGAACTGTATCATACAAACTAGCAGTGGGGCAACTGTACTTTAAAAAAATGATTTTAATTACATATTAATTCCTTAGAAATAATCATAAAATCAATGCAGTAGTAGTTCTGGAAATTGCCACGGCCAATCACTGTTTATTATTTTTGAAACACTTTAAACAGTGTTTTGTCCTAAATGCACAGAGTACTCAAATACCTTTCCGTATGCTCTAATCCTTTGCATACATCAAATTTCATCTAGATTACTATTAAAGATATCAGATACGGTATGGTTTGCCCTGAGTAACATTCACTGTCTTAATCTAAATCTGGGTAGTAGTGTTACAATAGATTGTAGAAATTTAAAAGTGTTTTTTGCTTGCATGTGATTAAGTCTGAGACATTAAAGCTGCAAGTTTTAGACTCTGTCATAATACAAAAACTTATCCATGGATGAGTTTGGAGATGTTGCACATGTAAACAGGGAAACTACAAGGCTGTTAGCCCTTTTTGACCCCTGAAGTGAAAATAAAATAGAGGCAAAAAAAGGAATATTGATTCTGGAACTTATGTGTGCAGCAGGGCAATGGAATTTCTTTTGAAGGGAAGCAGGGCAGTAATGATCTTACAAATTTGCTCTTTGCATGAATAAGGAGGTATAAAAAAGCAGTAATGACAAGTGAGGAGAAAGAGGAGGAAGAAAGGTTATTACAAAACTAATCATAAATGAGCAGTGAATACTGATAATGACATGCAACAAGAGAGAGGAAATAACTCAAAGTATGACAGTGAAGGAGGAAAGAAAGAAAAGGCTGGGACAACTTCTTCATTAATGGAAACCTAACACAACCCAGGCTACAAGTAAGAATTCAGACGAAAATAATGTGAATATTTCCATATTTTGCACGGAATTAGTTTTACCTGTCTTTAAATATCTGACAATTTTTGCCCCGGGGTATGTTCACAGTGTGTTTGGCCTGCCAAAACAGTGAGCTCTGATCAACCTGGTTCAACATTAGACCTCTTAAGGAACCAGTAGAAGAAATCCTCGCTCAGTAACTTGACCAACTTGACCTTTGTCTGTGCTGACTAAGATGAAGACCTCGATATTGTGACCCACGAACATGCACCAACAAGCTCGGCACTCACTGCAACTGTCAACTGAGCCAGGGGATGGTCAAGGCTTCCTGCTCTCCCACAGTGCATGTCCCATAACCTTTGGCCTCTTTTCTGTCCGCTGTAAGAACATTGGGAAGTGCAGCCTTCATCAGAGCTATGCATTTGTCCTGGTCTGGAGGCTTCAGCTGGAGATCCTTTCTGTCCCCTCTTCATGTACACATGCTGCTTTGCCCCACATCTGCAGAAGTCTAGACACTGTGAGGCATAATATACATCTAATTGGTAAAAACTACACCATTTATCAGGTTGATATCCCTAGTCTCTAGACAGGCTGATTTAATCTTTTCAAAATGAAGTGGCTATGCAATATCATGATACCATATTATTTGTATGTAAGACCTACTTGAAAACTGATCCAAGACAACGTCTCTGAGCTGTGGCTGACTTCATGGAGATCTCTTAGTTGCCCAGGGCAGTGTTTTTCAGTAGTTTTGTTGCAGATACTGCCATGCATCTTGAATAAGGAGAGGAGTGCTTCACAAACCCACATTTATCTTATTATAACATGACACTGAATACGTGTTGTTCTTGCACAGAGGCATGGAGCAGTGACATGGAAGACAGGCACAGAGGGAGAGAGCATCAAACTTGGTATAGTCAGCCTCTGGACAGTTTGAAAGTGGCAGATTAGAGCAAAACAGGGACCAAATCAAATTGGTGATGTAAACACGTATGGGAGCATTCACCCACGTTCCCTCTGTAGTCCAACATACTACCTAGCTCCAAACATTTGCCCTGTGTTTTCTTACAGGCTTGTGAAGCTTTGGCTCTCACCAGTGAGGGTATGGAACAAGTATGTGCTCAAAAAGATGAAAATAATGACAAACATTTGAAATCTGCTTGCAAAAAATGAAGAGGAAAGTGTGTTCCCTACAAAGACTTCGTACCGTGTTATTGAAATTAAAGCTAAGGTTTACTCAGCTCTCATCCATTATGTTTGGCCTGTGTTGAGTAGTGATGATTACATGACATTGATGCATGGACTAATATTATAATAGGTTTTTAATTGAACTGAAGAAAATACTTCTGGGGTCAAAGTTTTTAATAAATGAACAGATTAAATGTCCCATGAAAGGTACCATATGTTTTTTTAAAATCTGAAAATTAGTTGCAAAGTCACAGTTAATTTAATTATATGGTCTCTCTGTCTTGGGATAATAAAGTAGACTGAGAATTATAATAGAGAACAAAACCTTTGCTGTTGAGAGGCATTTTGAAAATGAAATGTTTGGCTAATTGCTTTTAAATTACTCTGCTCATATTCACAAGAATATTATTTTAAAGATAATACTGTATTTAGGTCATAACACAATAATGATTGGTGTTGTGTCATCTTCTGGTTGTACCTTCTTGTTATGCTGGGTATCTCAATCTTTATGCATGCACATTTTGCTCACAGAAAAGCAAAGATACTTGTAAACATGAGAAGAAAATATTTTGGGCTACTGATAGGATTTCCTGTTTGTAAGTACACTGACAAACCTTTATGACCAGTACTACAAGTATGACTATTACAGAACGTGTTTGTAAGAAAGCAGCTGCCTTCCAATGTACCTGCATCTGTCATTAAAAGTATTTAAAAAAAAAACCCCAAACAACAACAACAACAACAAAACAAAAAACCTTATGTAAAATAAAACCCAGAACCTGACATATTCTCTTCTTGACCAGCAATGTATTCTGATAATACTTCTGCATTTTCTCTGTAATTTGTGCTAACAATTTTTGAAATTTTCAAATGTCTATTCCTCTTTCCAACACAGTGCTGTTTACTAGCTGTGATGACCACCAACATATCTCTTCTCTCCCTTTTTTTTCTCGCATGTGTGTGCAAGTGCTATACCTGCATTGACTTTCTTCTTTCCAGGTGAACGATATATAAAGTCATGTCTGTGATTCATTAATTTGGATACCTATAAACATCATGGATTAAAGTTTATCTTGTGGTTAACACACAAGATAGAACTTGTGTTAAGAAACTAGAACTTAAACAAGATTATTCACAGAAACAAATGCTGTCTACACCAGTGAATATTCTGCTTTAATGATGCAATGAAATCAGAAGTCTATTCAGCAGCAAAGTCAGTCACTGCTAAGAAGTAAGCCTGGGTTTGATTGCATTTTTTTCAGATATAGTGTAAAAAAATATTCTTTCAGAATTAGTTTTCTTTTTTCATTCTGGTCAAGTAACTTTCTTGAAGACATATACTCGATGAAATATTTTATATTCTCCTGAAAATGGTTAATCATGTTTATGGTATCTGGAGCAAAGTAACTTCAGAAATTTTATTAATAATTGGTAAAGAAATGAACGTAGTAATAGAAAATGAACTAATTAAAAGTGTTATATAAAAATATAGTTAAAAAATACATTTCATAAAAGTAGATGGAGAAAATATAAAGTAAAAAAAATTCACCAATCAGAAAAATCTAAGATCTTATTGCTTGTTCTCTTTTTTTTTTTTAATTAACAGTTTGATGAAGTCAATATCTTTGCAAATAGAATGATGATCAGAATCTTTAATAAGTATCCACTCTGACTTCTTATAACAAAATGAAATGACAGGGAAAGGCTAGAATCTATGCCGTGCTTCAACATTTACTGAATCGAAAAAAAAAATGGTTTGAAATAATGAATACCCAGAGGAAAGTGTAATAGATAACCAGAATCATTAAACCACATTACATTTAATTTTTTTTTTCCTCTTATCTCCTCCTATTTTCGGGGGCAGAGGTGTTTCTATAGACTTGTGAAACTGTCTTGTATTAGGCTATTTCTGCCTCAAATGTATTAGCCTTTCTTTTTCAAATGAAGAGTGTTGAATGCTTTCAATCACAAGTGCACATATTAGGCTAATATGGTTAATCTTATTGATTATAATTATGGTGAAATATTTCCTATTTCTTGTCATAGTATTAAATTATGTAACATAGTTCCCTTTATGTCACAAAAGTTTCTATGTATATAAACAATTCTGGGTGATCTAAATGACTGTACTACTGAGGATTAAAAAATTATTGTATAGGAGGTAAAGGAATTGCAATGCTCCTCTGTGGAAAATGGTTTTGTTAGACAAGTAACACTTCCTTACCTCCAAAATTTGTCCAAAAATTTCTCACTGAAGACAAAATTTGCAGACAGATTGATTAGCATAGGAAAACAGTTTGATTTTTACTTCTGCACCCTAAGATAGAAATTAATCTCACCTACTATTAATACTAAGCACATGAAAATCAAAAGATGAGGTTGAAAATTTCAAAATCTTTTTTGCATTAAGCTTGTTGGACAGAAACCTAGGGAAAATACTTTAAAAGGTAATAGCGTTAAAGGAGTATTTTCACCATTGTGCTTGATAGAGCACTGTGTTCAGAGTTAGACAGAAAACCATAATAGCAGGCTTCTGTCCCAGTGCTCTGAAGCATAGGTGTATCCAGCCCAGTTATGTCATCTGAGTGGAAGGCACAAGTTTCCTATGGCTTGTAAAAGCTGGAGAGTAGAAAAATCTGACCTCACTTACTGAGCTGGCTTTGATCATAGTCTTGTCTTGGGGAGCCTGGCTTCGTGACTGCAGTGCTTGGTCTCACTCAGAGAGTGCGGTACATGTTATATACATTTGCTTTGTAAACACCTTTGACTTTTAAATTTTTTTAAATCCCTAAAACTGAAATAAAAGTAATTTTTAGACAGTGGTTCTTCAATTCTTTGAACATCTTTTAATGCTGTGGGTAATGACTCTGACCATTCTTACATTAAATACAATCTTTGGTTTGATGCATGCCATTTGCAGTAGTTAGAAAGCTGAAAGTAGATTTAAATTGACCAAAAATAGCCAATTGAGTTTTTCCTCTGTGAAATACTATTTTTTTATAGTAGCTGAAATCAGACAGAAGAGTGGGTGCTTGTTTCTATCCCTGAGTGGTCCTGACTTGCAATAAGAAGGGAAGAATGTTCAAATTCTGATTAGAAGCAGGTAAAATGTGATGAAAAAATGAAAAAGTCAGTGGAAAAGAAATGGAAAAAAGTATTTTTTAGGATACTATATGTCAATAATGTAAAAATATTTTATTTTTTTATTACATCACTATGAGAAACAAAATATTTGTTTGGATTACTAATAATATAATAATTTTATGGTAAATCTAATGTAAATCATATCTAAATATTGGTTTTAAAATGAAACATAATGAATCAACAATCTAAATGTAATACTTTTGCAAAATAAAAAAAGGAAAAATAATAAAGCTTTCTTTCATTCCATGTTAATTTTGCTATTTATTACCTCTGACTCTAACTGTTGATAGCAGTAAGGGAGATCACCCTTTCTGATATTATGTTATTACAGTTATTGCTTCTTTATACTCTTGGTATTTGCTGTGGTTCAACTGGACTTTGTGATGATTCAGACTATGGATGACTGCAACTGAATAATTCTAGCTGAGTCTGTGGGGGTCTGTGTGTGTTTCTTAAAGAGCAGTACATGGTAGCAAGAGCTCTGCCTATAACACAACTACTCAGAATAACCTACTCAGCAAAAAATCCCCAAACTGGAAAACAATTAAAAAAAAAAAAGGCAATTAAAATTATAAATAACTGCTGAAGAAGTAAGATGTGCTGAGGAAATTATCAGGGCTGGAACAGTTTTCAGGGAAGATGAGGGAAGTTTCTCAAGCTGAAGTAGAAGTTTCTCAGCTGAAGAACAAAGTGAAATGGGCTGATAAGAGAACAATGGGGCAAGTATTTATCCCTTAATATGGATACATAAATTTGACTGAAGAACAAGTAATAGTGAAAGAAACTTAGCATCAAAGTCAGAGATTCTGATTTCTGGTTGCTTGCAGGTACAGAAACTGAGGGATCTGGTCTCTGACCAGATACGTGCCTGAGAGCAGATGGGGAGTGGGTGGCTGGCAGGGGTGATGGTACGGTTTTCGTCTATGCTGTTGACCTCTCCAAGCTACAGGGAGACTTTGTTAGACTTTTCACGCAGCAGATCTGTTTGCTAGCTTTAAATATTCTATTACCAGAGTGAGAATTTATTCAAAAGCACCTGCTCTCTTAGTGTCTGATCCTGAAAATACGAACACAAGAGTAACTTTCTACATGACACCTGTCCCACTGAAGTAGTATGTTTGAAGCTAATTACATGACGAGAATTGTTCTTGTGAACAAGCATTTGCGAGTAGAAAGGAGGTATTATTTTCTGCAATTCCAAGATGAAATCCCATCAATCTGGATGAGGTAAAACTTCTTCCATTTCCTTTTGCGTGTGTATGTAGATGTTTACACACTTCATCCACAAACATCCCAATCCTAAGAAAGTTGCAGTCTTCTATTTTTTTCCTCTCTTTTAGCCCTCTTAGTTCAAATATTCCTATTACTAATAGCAAGAGAGGAAGATAATGACAGACTGCCTAAAAAAAAAAGGTATCTAAAGCATATATAGCATTTGCATAAAGTGTATGTGTAAAAAACATCTTTTGACTAGTTAAGCACTCGAGTGTGATTAAACGCACTCTATATTTTGTGTTTTTTCCTTAGTTTGTTATGTCTTGCCTCTCCCTTTAAATCCTCTCTTGTTTTTATTCATTGTCTTTTCCTAACTGGTGGAAGATGATGATGATGAGTGAGCACTTAATATATTAACCATTAAATACATTTAGTGTTTAGTGTACACTAGTCACACAGTCCTTTAAATGTAGAATAATGGAGAACTTCACGCAGAAGTCTGTGGTACTTCAAAATATTTTAATATTGACCTTATATCACTTAGAAGTGTAGTGTTTTTATTAGGCATGTTATTAGCTGTGGATCTAGGATTTTCTACCCTTTTTTTTTTTTTTTTTTAAATATAACTGAATTTTACGGAGAGGATCCAGTTTCATGGGTCTACTCAGAAAGCAAATTAAAAACAAGAAATGACATCTCATAGGTCACCTACATGGCTGGAACATAGTAAAGCCATTATATGGATGTTTGCTACCTGACCTAACACAGTAACTACTAACAGTAGCAGGTCACCATTTTGTGTACAGACTGTTACTGGTGTATTTGTGCATACTCAGCTGGTACATTTCATAAATATTTGCTGATAGCTTTAGGCAAATGCTATAGTAAGCATCACTTTGAAGCATTTTAAGCAGATGTTCTGGTGGTAACACATTTCAAATCTTGCAGTAAAGCTAAAATGCATTGCATAGGAAATTGCATGCTTAAGTGTATTCATAATTTTTACACTCCTCTTCCCTTTTATGAAACTTTTCTTTCATGAATGCTCTACACTGATTTTGCACAGGATCCTGTATTCACTTAGACTCTCCGTGCCAAGAAGCTGAGGTAGGACTGCTGCTCGCCTTGGTGCATCCTGTGGTCGTGGTCCCTCTGCTCGTCTGGGATTGACTGCACTGTGCAT
Source organism: Aramus guarauna (assembly GCA_013400195.1). Classification (NCBI taxonomy): domain Eukaryota; kingdom Metazoa; phylum Chordata; class Aves; order Gruiformes; family Aramidae; genus Aramus; species Aramus guarauna. The sequence goes on from VXBL01003978.1 coordinate 909,084, forward strand.
GCTAGGGCTTCCTCCAGACCCATGCACATCAGGGGGTTCTTCCACATGCCACTGCTGTCTAGTGGCTGGCTGGGATGAATCTGAATTACACACATGACCCTGGGAACTAGAAACTGATCCTGGCTGTAGAAATTTAGACGTTAGTTCAGGATTTCATTCCAAGCACTTGAATGGGCTGTGCGGTTGTGATCACCTGTTTGTCGTTCTCGCGAAAGGAGAGCCATTATGCCTCTGCATATTCCAGCCTGCTTCTGGTTCCACCACTTCCCTGCTGGCTTCACAACTCTTCCTCCACTACCAAGTCTTCTGTGGCCCCATGCTCACAAGTAGCACATCAAAAGGCCTTTTCTTGTGCTCTTCAGCTTGTACTCTTCCTTCTAAGGTTCTTCACCTCAGTCCTTTAAGACTTCTGTGCTTAGTCTCCTTCTCTTGATAGACCAATTTTTCTTCCCCCTTCTTTCCTGGCCTAGGTCCTTGTTCAAGTATTGTTCAAATGCCCTTCACACATGAACCTAACTTTATGCTTACTCAATTACTACCTTCCCCCCCGTCCCCCCGTTTCCTGTATTTACTAGATCCATGGGTCTTGGATCAGTTAATTTCCATTTCTTCACACCAGCTCCCAGTCCTATTTTTCTTCTAATAGTTCTTGTCCTAATCCCGCTTTTGTTTGTTTACTTTAAAGTAGGGACAATCATTTTCCCCCTCTTCTCACCCAAAAGACCGTGGAGCATTTTGCTAAAAATTCACCAAAATGCAACTTTTGCAAATGAGGCTGTTAGTTTATCTTGCATTAGGATATTAATTTCTCAAATGCCTTGGAGATGCAGATAACTTAAGAAAATCCCCGATAGGTATCATGTTGTTTCCTTTTTATTCCATTTATCACATTTCAGTCACGTAAAAGAGCGAAGAGAGTAACAATTTCATAAGTTTGAAGCAACTGGTATAAGTTTATTGCTTGTTTCTGCTATTTCTGTTTCATATTGTGGTATGTGAGCATCCAAAATGTATCCTTTTTTCTTTCTAAGTGTGGAGGATTGACGGCAGCAGCTCCAGATTTGCTAGCATTAGGATGACAGGCTCAGCAGTGCTAGGAGGCTGAGGTAGCTTTCCTATGCATTTCCAATTAATCCCAGCAGGTTGTCTTTTTGTGGCAGGCTAACATATAAAGTGCTCCGTAAGATTGTGGCACTTTCTCTTCTACAGATGGAAAAGAAAATACTTGTGTCTGTCTTTCAGTTGCATAGCTAGACAGAGCTTGCCTGTAGTCTTTTATACACGCATGTATTTTGAATATCCTGGAGTGTACAACGCAATGGAGCAGGTGCTCTTTCTGAGCTGAAGATCCCATTACTTATTTTGAAAATCAAAAAGAAAATGTGTGCACATACTGGCAAAATAGTGAGATTCTAAGAATCAAAGCAGACTAAATGATTATTCCTAAAGTTACCATAGCAGAGTACTTTCTTTTTGTGTGGCGCATCTATTATTGATATACTGGTTGTGTGGGATGTTATTCATATATATATATATGAATGAATTGTGTCAAGGTACTGGAATTGCTGGTACATGTCCTATCCCTGATGATGAGTAAATGAAAACATGGATTCCTGCTACTGCTAAAGAAAGGCTTAGAAGATGCACTCACACACACAGAGTCTCTTACAGTTTCTGTAAATTATTAATTATCACAATTCTATTTATTTTTTTTTTTTTTAGACAGGAGGCTTCATTAATCAGCACTCCTAAACTATCAAAGTCATTATTGAATGATGGTTTATTATAATAGATTGTGTTCCTTATAGAGTGAAACTGTTATGCAGACATTTTGAATTGCAAATGAATAGCTGTACATCTTTCGGATCTGTTAATGCATGCCAGATCAGAGCCAAATAGCCACTAGCTACACAGCTATAGTGTGACATTTCTGAATTCTCTTGTTTCCTTCTAGAATCATATTTGCAGAAGTGGAAGCAGTTAAAAAAGCAAACATTTTTCTTAATTATTTTGTCAGCTGTACTGAAACCCTTTTTACATAAAGGCATAAATGTTTTCCTTAAATTTCATATGATGTTTAGAAAAATGTATACATTACACCTGTTTAATTATCCAAAGTTAAGCTGTTCTTATATGTTCTATATATTCTTTCATATATGATTCGACCCTTTTCTTAGCACTCACTTGCCTATGATTTAGATTAAAAAAATTCACCTTTCCCTCCCCAAATCTGCTTATTTGCATAAAATATTTCTCACGGAATAAAATAGGTAACTACTTAATGTTTAACATATTAGTGTTCTGACAGATGTAAAAAAAAAATCTCAGATGAAATGTTACTTTCAGTCATTTAAAAATATTTTAGACCTTTCTCTGCTATTAACAAATATGTACTTACTGCACATGGCTAGAAAAAAATCATTTCTATGAATCACTGCATATTCATTAGTGAAAGATGAGCCTAAGGTCTCATTTTGCAGTGAAAGTGTATAGCAGGTGATTAAGCTTTAAAAGTGAAAACAAGATATTCCATTCAATAGGTAAACTCCAGGCTCCAGTATGGTGGTAAGACAGATATTCTTGCTGGTAACAGCAGGAAACGTTCTTTGATGTGTTCTCTGGCAGTTCAGTACAAATGATCCTTATGTGAATGCTGACAGAATTGAAAACTAACTAGAGGAGTCAGCCTCTAAGACATATCTCCTTCCAATCCTGTTTTGGCAATCGAAGTATAGTATTTTATAAAAAAGGAAATAAGTCAAACTGGCCAATTTTATTTTACCAGTGTATAAAATGAATACTTTTTCAGCAAATATTATTAAGATCTTTTTGGAAGAAGTGTTTATTTTTAAAGGTGAAAACCATGGAGGCTTTTGAATAGTGAAATTATAGCCTATCTGGAAATTAGTTTTTCAAAAGGAGTTTTGTTTTCAGAGAGGACAAGAAATTAAGAATCAAATTTCTCACAAAATCTAAAGATTTCTTAAAATTGTATTAACAATATTTCATTTATATAGTTCTTAGGAAAAAAAACCACCCAACTTTTCAAATGAGCACAAATCCAATATTTTCTGTGTCAATTTTCTACAATGAACTGAAAGATTTTTGTTTTCTCTATTATAATGTTAACCTCTGTCTCCATGTGCTTCCCTGGTATTTCACAACACATATGGAACATCTCTTGTGCATGTCACTGTGTGTATGCCATGCTCAACCCAAGCAGGCTTCCCAATATATGTCATGGCCAACTTCCTCCTCTCATGTAGACCAAGGAAAGGTCTCCCAGGCACCGTGTTACTTCAGCCAAGGAGAAGCCAAACAATACTTTCTAAAAAGCGCTATGGTAGATCAATGAAAAGCTAGGTATCTGGCTGAATTTTTTCTTCAACCTACAAAATATTTTGTTAGTCTTTTCTAACAGAAAATCTGTACATGTGATCATGCTTACTTCAGTACCTGATTCCCAGGCCCCAGTAGCTGATGGGAAGATTCAGGCTAAGAAATGGGAGTTGGGTCTGTATTAAAAGCTGGGCAAGGAGAGAGGCGAGTCTCTGGTTTCCAGAGACCTCAACTGCAGTACGTGGATAAACTGGTCATCTGGATCCCCACAGAGCCTTGCTGTTGTGGAGTGTTTAGGTGTGCATGCACGAGCAGGGCCTGGGCAAGCAACGGCATCAGCTGGGCTTCTTATCCCAAAGATGGGGTGGAAGGAGGGAGATAGCAGGAGCTATTGCCTGCTCAGCCAGAGAATATAACAGCACTGGGGAGCTGCCGGACCCCTGCAGCATGAGGGGTCTCTAGGGGAAGCATCCCTGATGGCAGGTGGCAAGGGCAGACGGAAAGCTTCCAGGTGGTGATTGGGTTGTGGGGTTGTAATGCTTTTGTTTGCCCTTATGAAAGTTGACTAATGCAGGGGTGAAAGACAGCTCTCTTTCTGTTTCCAACCGTGTCGTGGGCTGCATCAAAAGAAGCATAGTTAGCAGGACAAGGGAGATGATTCTCCCCCTCTATTCTGTTTTGGTGAGACCCCACCTGAAGTACTGTGTCCAGCTCTGGGGTCCTCAGCATAGGAAAGACATGGAGCTGTCGGAGAGAGTCCAGAGGAGGGCCATGAAGATGATCAGAGGGCTGGAGCACCTCTCCTATGAAGAAAGGCTGAGAAAGTTGGGGTTGTTCAGCCTGGAGAAGAGAAGGCTGTTGAGAGACCTTATTGCAGCATTTCAGTACTTAAAGAGGGCTTACAAGAAAGATGAGGACAAACTTTTTAGCAGGGTCTGTTGCGATAGAACAAAAAGTAATGGTTTTAAAGTAAAAGTGGGGATATTTGGGACAGATATGAGGAATAATTTTTTTTTACAATGAGGGTGTAAAAAAGGCACTGAAACAGGTTGCCCAGAGAGGTCGTAGATGCCCCATCCCTGGAAACATAGAAGTTCAGGTTGGATGGGACTCTGAGCAACCTGATCTAGTTGAAGATCTCCCTGGTCATTGCAGAGGGGCTGGATTAGATGATCTTTAAAGGTCCCTTCCAACCCAAACTATTCCATAATTCTATGATTCCATACAAATACAAATGCAAGCTTGAGTCAGTGCAATATACTTTGCATCCTGTGTAGAATACTTTATTTTTGTTTATGTATTTTCCTGGCTGTATAACCATACAAATGGAATGGCTTGGAATAATTTATTTGAAGGATAACATATATACACTATTTCTAATTTATAAATTATTACATTGTACAGATAGCAAAAAGAGGGCATAACCTAGCTGCTTGCAATGAAAATTGAACCTGGAAATAGAATACAGATGGACTCTTATCCTCAGGCAGAGCTTTGGTTCCCATGAATGTTGTAATGCTTGAGAATGTTTTACTGAGAAAAACAGAAATTATCCTTTTCAGGGAAGTGCCACAAGATTCCAGTCTTTCCATTTTATAAAATTCTATATTGAAGAGAGGAAACAAGAGGATATTGATTTGAATTCCACTAATTCTTGAAATAACTACTGCATCTAAATTGAAGTGTTTCAAAGAAGCATACGAGAATGCTCCTCATTACCAGAGGTGAGGCATTCTCAATTACCACAAGTGCTACTGACCTACGTGGCAAGGACAGGAAGCCTTGGTTTGATGACCACTTGGGAAAGAGGTTTATCATAGATGAGGGAGTGATCCTGGCTTTGAAATTTACAGATATTGACGACAAATTGCCTCCATCAGATAGAGGAGTAATATTGGTTGATTTTTTAAAAATTTTTTTTCATGGTTATATGGATCATGTTTGAATTATGATGGCCAGAGGGATAGTTGTTACTAGACAACATAATTTTTTTTGCTTGAGTATAGGCCTTTTTTTTGGTTTTGTATCTTGGCTTTGAAACAATTCAGGCCATTAATTGAAATGCAGCCTACATCATCTATTCTAAAGAAAAATTATTCAAACGTGGGAACCAGTGATAGTAAAGAGGAAGAGATTTAGCTATTCTTTTTACTTCAGTAAGGACTTGACAACTGGTTACTAAATTTGTTCATGAAATTAGTATTTCTTAGAAATTGTTAGAGAGGAGAATGAACAGATACAATATACAGATAAAAGTTTGGAGGCCTATTTAATAACAAACTCATGTGTCAGCAGTTCTGAATGATCAAGTTTTTTTACAACTAGATATGTTAATGTAGCACTATTAATACAGTTAATATTCTCCTGACTATGGAGAAGTTAGAGCAAAAAGCTTTCCTCTATTAATTTGCTGTGATGCTTTGCCAGCAGGAATCTACTTAATTATATCTTAATTTGTAGTTTTAATGAATGGCATGAAGTTGTTTCTTTCTTTTTTTCTTTTTCTTTAAGACAGTTCTCAGTATTCCAAGATTATTTTTTTTTTTTAATAATTATGATATGTTGGCAAATAGTGCATGATCATAAAGCTATGCTTTAAACAACTGGTCTAAAGAAACAAAAGAGTGTTTGGTTTAAAGATTGGATTTCATGTCCAGATTAAACTTTGGTTCCATTAAAGTTGAGAATAAAATTCAGATTTTCTTTAGGGAGTCATGTAGAATAAAAAAAAATATTGCTACATGAAAAGAAATAAAGAAAAGTGCATTTTGTATATCTCTAATAATTTTAAAGTTATATAGGTATATACTTGCACATCTTTGTAAAAAACGTTTTATAATATAGTGATATGTAATTATGCATCTGCTATGGTTTTGCAAGATATAAATTGTTTTATCAATTAGTTATTTTTTTATACCTATTGATTCAGAAAACATTTATCTTTTACTGTTTTCTTATGCTCTCTCTAGGGGGAAGAAACAGCAATAAGGTTATGTAGTTCTTATCGGATGCACTTACCTCTCTGATTAATGTCGCTGAAATCAGTCCATGGTAAGAAGCTTCTCAGTATAAAAAAAGTAGGCAGCATAAAGGAGACTAACCTATACCAGTCTGTTATTTTCATCTAGTAATGTATACTCCAGAAAAAAGTATCAAGGCACCAGAATGTAGTTGTAGGGAAATGGAAATTATGCTTCTGATTGATGTCTGCTATTTCCTGATACTCTCTGATGGAAGAAAATATAGTTCCTTACTATACAAAATCTGTAATATTCATTCATAGTGTAAATGGTTCCCAAATGATTATTTAAGCCAAACAAGATTTTGTTGTCACTGGGGAGTGGCAAGCAAGAAGATCTTGGGATTTGCATGATAATTGGTTTGAAACAAGTGATATTCCATACAGTACCATGTACACAGAGAGTAATGAATATGGTAGCCAGAGTCTGAGAGATCAGTATCGGGACTATGATGAAAGCTGAATATTTTTCAGTCTTTGGAGGTTTTCAAACATCCATACAAGCTAATGAGCTAATTTAGATAAGCATTAAACATGAATTTAATCACATTACTGGTAATTATTAGCAGACATACAATATGAAGGCCTTTTAGTTTCCTTCAAAAGTTGTAATTAACCATAAAAAAAGCAAATTGTTTGACCTCATGAACTGCATATAAATGACTCAACTAAAGACTTTTAGATTTAATAGAATGCTTAGCTTAGAGTAATTTTTCCTTATGTATTATTTAGCTGAAAGTACAAGTGTGGGGGATTTGCCACATGTTAACTTAAGAGCAAAATCAGACTGTATCTCTGAAAATGTTGCTCATTGAAATGAACCTGAAAACCAAACCCGTTTCCTAAGAGTATACAACATACGTTTATCTGATACGTGGCCGCATTCTGGTGCCATCTCCTGTGCTGGTTGTGAGTTAACAGGTAAGGGTATACTTCCAGTAACCTCCCCAGCTCCTCCGAAATGTGCCAGGTTAAGCAGCAAGCGAGGCTCCTGTGGGTTAGAACAAAAAGCCCGCTCAAATAAGACTTTGCGTTTTGTTTGGCAGAGGCATGAGAGAGCAAGATTTCTTCCCTGATTGCCTGCACTAGGAAGGGGGCTGTGCTCCCCATGCATTTGAGAGACAAAAATTGGAGTATAAAATGAAGAGTATAAAAATTTTTATAAAATGGTTTTGAGACAAAGTTTCCAGTCCTAGAAGTATGTGATCAAATAAATATTTTTAGTGTGCTTGCTTTAAAGGAAAAGTAGCTGTTACACAAAGTCTTAGGGCTGATGTATATCGAGATTGATCTCTGAAGTTATGATTCTGGAAAGAAACGCTTAATAATCTAATTTCAAATAATGGAAGTGAACTGTTTTTTGAAAGTTGGCAAATGACTATGACTGTTCAATTTCTCTCAGGCAGTGAGGGAGAGTGCTTTCTTATTTAACAGAGTTAGTGAGCTCATCCACTTTTTCATTTATCAATGGACCATTGCTCAAGAGCCTATCTTCCATGCCTTTACTCATGTTACTCAGAAGTTACACTCTTCCAGCAATATTGAAAAATGAAAATTTATATGAAAATAGATAAAATACCTTTTTTCCAATGGATTATCACTGATATAAAATGATTACCTTTTAAGAGGCTTGTTGAAAGCAATTTTTTCACTGTAAAACTTGGTGGAGAAGCCATTTTCTATATAATTAATTTTTCAGCAAAAAACGTTCAGGCAGCTCTCTGACCAGCTGGGTTATCTGTGCCTGCCATTAAACTGAAGACTCTTTGGGCTCTAGCAGGTCAACTGTCAACCTAAGCTGGAACGTGCTTTTGTACACAACACAGTGGGTGAAGGGGAATCAAGGCAAAGCTACGTTTTTTCTATATCTCAGACATGGCTAACGAAATGGGCCACGTGTAAGATCTTCCCTCTAGCATGCTAAAATTTCGTGGGGCCTTCCTATGAAAACTCACTTCTAGCCCCCAAACCCTGGGGTGCCTGGGATAGGAACAAGCAGAAATCATCGGACAGGTCAGTTAATCAGCTATAGGAAGGTAGGTGTCAGCAAGAACACAGATTAATCAACAAGTTTGGGGAACTTTCTTCTGCAGTGCCAAATTTTTCTTCTTCTTGCAACTGTTTCTCTTTCCGGTCTTTCACCCGACTTTGTTCTTCAGCTCTGCTTTAAAATACTTTGCTATCCTCTCTCTTCCTCTGATGTAGTCACCCTTTCTTCTTTTGTTGCTTTTCCAGCTGGGTAATCCTTGCTAAATAGAGCAGTCCTGAAATATTGTGGAGCCATGAGGGCTCCTGCAATTGCATTCTTCAGTTTATTTATGTGATACATCTTTCTCTTATGCTATGTTTATATAAGCAGTTACAACAGTGGAGCATGCTATCTATAGACTAATTAGAATTTACCTCAATAAACACACCTATTAATCATGACTTTCATTATTTTTTGCTCTAATAAACACTTGATACAATCCAGGACAGTGACAAGAGCATGATCATTAATAACAAACACTTAGTATTTACTAATTAATTAAAGCCGCTCATTAATTTCTTTGAAGGATAAGGATTAAAGGAACATGTCATTCACATAATTTACTGTAAATGAAGAACAAAAATATCTTCCCTTGGAATGAAAATTTTCATGAAACTTTGCGGAGTGCATTAAGGACCTTGTGAGTGGAAAGCTACACTTACTTAATGAAAAAAATTCATTGTTTAATTCTCAGTCAGAGCACTCACAAGCTCTGTGGTGTATGTGTGAAGTTACATTAAGTAAGTAAAAAAAAAAAAAAGTATTGTTTTCCACTCTCTGACCGCATGGGAAGAATATCTCTTGCCATACTTTCTGTGCTCTGTCTACAGCAATGGAGATGTGACCTTATCTCCGTGTCTCATCTTGATGTCTCTTGGTTTTGTTGTGTTTAACTAATATAATACAAAAATAGGAATTATCAACTTCTTGCAAGAATATAAAATTTGTCTGAGAAGGGGAATTTAGGTCTTTTTGTTGTTACCTCAGGTACATCTTAAATTAAGTTACACCCATCTCTATGAAACTGATTTTTCCAACCTATCTGCTGGAGTTACCTTACACAACTGCTAACATCATCTTTTGTTTATGCCTTTCACAGTCTGCTTTTATAATACTCTAATTGTACTTGGATGTAGTCCTGTTTTTTTCACTATGTCAAATTCAAAAATTTTCTGGCTGTTAAGTACTTGGTTTTGGTTAACAAAAGTATGATTTTGCCTTATCTCTTTTAGAGTCTTCATCAAGAGCCTAAAGCATTTTATCTCCTGTGTTGATGAACAAAATTTTCCCCTGATTTTACTGTTTAGCAGTAATACTCAAAAAGCATTAAATGGAATGAGAACATGTGGTGATAACGCAAGAAAGAAAAAAGCTATTAGAAAAAACATGTGTAGAAAGAAGCCTTTAGTCTTTCCTGTTTTTAACAATGATCATCTTTCATGGTGTTCAAGGACTGCTTGTCACTGTTGGGGTGCTGGGGGGGCTGTGCAAATACAGAGCCACTTTCCAGCAAGGCGGTGGAAAATGTCCCCAATACAGAGCAGTATTAACTCAGCCACTTCAGCTCCACTGCTCGCTATGTGGAAATCCACGTCTGGGCTGTTGAATCATGAAAAATAATTTACTTGAGTTGTGTTGAATGTACTGATGCACTGAATGACTTTTGTATAGTTTATTAAAGGGAACATTCTTTAGCAAAATTCAGGCATGTTATGCCAAACTGTGAAAAGAGTTTTTGGAACCGAAATAATCAAACCATAAATCTAATGGGTGTCAGCTGAAGAAATATCCAGGTTTGTTTCTGTTTCTATTTGTTATAAATTATTTCATGCCTACTGTGTCCCACATTTCCAAATTTCAGAGCAAAGAGTTTGGCCTCTGTAAAATGTGTTCTGAAACTCATTTGTATTTGGTCTCTCTGAACTCAAAATGATCTTATGAAGTTGTAAAATTTGGGTGTGGACTTGTTCAAGTAGTGAATATGTGGTAAAAATTTAAAAATTGCATTCCAAAAGCATTTTTTTAAAGTCCTTCATGGTGGGACTAGATCATTCTCCTAGATCATGGCAGAGGAAGCAGCACACTTCCAACAGCATTTGAGATTTGTTGTAAAAATTACTTATTCAATTGTATGGCTTATAACTGGCATTTTAAAGTTTTGGTTTTTTTCACATAGGGGGACAGGTAGTCAGTGTTAATCTGTGACAGAGCTGTGTTAATTTATATGACACAATGATCCAAAATGCTTGAGGTAGGTTTTTTAGCATTTTTTTTTTAAAAAGAAAAGGCACTACGGAAATTATAGTAATTTTTCTTTGCTCAGTAAATCAGCATGTGCTGTAAAAAGTAGAAGAAATATTCCTATGCGATGCTTGCCATTTTGCCTCCTCCTTATCTTTGCATCATCAAATTTAAAAAAAAAGAAATAAAAAGAAATCCAGAGTAATTTTGACCCATGTAACTCCTTCAGTCAGTCAAATTAAAAAAAAAAATAAAAATTCTTACTGAACAAGTAAAAACATGATCTGTCTGCGTGTCTCTGGAAGCAGAGGGTTCCAGTGGGATCTTGTTCATTCCGTGTGTTTTTGTGACCTCTGCATGAGCAGAAAGTTGTGCATGAATATGTAGGGAAGCACTAGGAAGGCAGATGTTACACTTACTGACCTTCACTCACTGAAACCGATAATCAGTTTGGCTGTCATTCATTGTCCTTTTGAGGCTTTCTCACAGCAAACGAATGCCAAGGAGACATATTTGATCCTGCAAGTCCTGCCAGAAATCAGGTTTGGACTTGGATATTTTGGAATGAATCTGAGTCGAGTTTGACAACAAAGGGAAGGCTGCTGCAGTAACACGTGCAGATGATACACTTCTCAATCTGTTTGTATCCTCCAGAGCAGAGAGAGACATTGGGGCCCTTTCCTGCCTCTAATTCAACCATGGGTATGAAGGCGAAATAGGCAATAATGCCAAAACACATAATTCATTTCTGCAGAAAACCCAGCCATTGAAGTTGCACCTATATAACCTAATGAATGGGCTAATCATAGAGTTTCACTTCACAACAGATAAGTCATTAATGACCACCAGCAGAAGTCTTCTGTTTTCTGCTTTGTAATTTGGAAATTAGAATAGCATGAGAACACATTTATTAAATAGGAAAATAAACGTTTTCTCACACAGCTAATAATATTTTATATACTTTAATCCCCCACTAGCTAAACTATGCTTGGTAAAAAGCAAATTTTCTGTATTCCTTAATCAGATTTTTTTCCTAACATTTCATTATTGGTTTTCAGAGGTGCTGCAATGGTATATAAGGATGAATGACACTGCAGCTGCATGTACTGGGGAGAAGGAACGCGACAACTGAAGCATAGTAATGTTCAAGGACCAGAGCCTATGAGGGTTTGCAAGACTTTAGAAGCTGCAGTGGGATAGTAATAGAAGGTACGTTCCTAGAGAAGTAAAAGCTGGAGATGACAAAAAAATGTACAAATACTGACTAAAAAGTTGCAATCAATATTACTTGGAAAGATGCGGCATGTTGTGTATGACAAGGAAACACATTCTTTGGCCCCTTCCTGAATAAAGGGGAGGTAGATACTCCTTAATTATTACCTCTTTTTGTCAACCAATTGTACTTCTCCAGCTTTTGGGCCAGTCAGTCACCTTATCAGCATATAAAGCAGCAGTAATAACGTGGAACCTGTTTTCTATACCCCTTCAGCCTCCCTCATGTGCTACCTACACCATCCTTTTTATTTCTCTGATGTTTTTCATCTTCTTCTAGATTTCAATCAAATTTTTAAGAGTACACAAAATGGTAGTGACAAACTGTATGGTCTTTTACAAAGATAGGATAAAAACATAATGGTAACAGCATAGCAAAGCAAGAATCCTCCATGAATGCTGCAACATTCGCAAGCACATTTTGTCATTTGGTATGCAATGTGAAACCTATTTTGTGCACACTATATGAAATACAGATCTTAGTGTTTCCTACTAATTTTAGTACAGCTAATATTTCACACAACTATATGCATACATTCCAAGTACAAATTGCATCTTAGTGTTTCTTTTCATATGTTGCGTAGAATTTATTAGAGTGACAATGAGATATAGAGCTGCCTTACTAGTCTTCTTTCTCTCTCTCCCCCCCTTTTTAATAGGAATTTGTTGATTTCAAATGATTTCTTCTGTTTCTGTTTTGCTATACTTATCCTTAAGCGTATTGATAACCATTGCACGTTATCTTCAATATCTGCTTTCTGAGAAGCCATTCATCAGCCTGCTTCTCTTTCCAGTGCAGAGTCCTTTCCTATGCCTTTTGTTCCTGTTGGTACTTTTCCCTGAAGTAGCTTGGATTTAGGTGGACTTACAGCCAACATTCTTCTCTAAAAAAGGAATAAAAAACCCCTGCTGGGATGGCAACAACCAAGATCTTTTGAAGTTCAAACAGGAGTGGCCTTGAGGCCTGTGTAAGCAGATGCTGCATCCTGGTACTGCTCCCTGATTGAGCTCTCCTGCGGCCGCTCTGAACTTCTCCAGCGCTTGGTGTCCCGCAGGCCTGTGCCTCGCAGCCATCCAGAAACTCAGCAAAGGGAAGCATCCTGAGCGTAACTTGAAAGTGGAGTGAAAAAAAAATACGCACGAAGGAAAAGAGAGAGACTTAATTATTGGTGGTGTATGACAAAGATAATGTTGGTACGTACTGGAATTTAGACTACGGGGCTGTAACTGCAGCTTGCAGCTAAGGAGTATACATGGCAGCTCATCAGGGGAGTCACCCTGGCCCTTTCTCAGTCTGCAGTTTTGTATGTGCTGTTCTGTTCTTTCCTCATAACTGTGTTTGGCCAGGGGGGCTGTGATGTGCTTTGCAAGCAGTTACTTCCCCGTCAGGACTGTACTAGACTGCAGGTTTGGCAAAGGAAGCCTGGGCAAACAAACCCCCTCCCTCTGTCCCTGTTATTTGCCTAAAGGAGAGTAATTTGAAACAGTGATATTACCTCAATATTATTAGGGTGATCCCTTGATTATTTTGGCCTTCAATTGCTTTTCCATTACTGGCAGCGAACCAGGAAATTACGGGCTTGAGAAAAACATGCACAATCCTGTTTCTAAAATACTGCAGTGCATTTCTAAGCTACTAGATGCTCTTCATGGCTGTGCTAACCAGTTGACCCCCCAGTGTTACAAAGTCTTCAGGGTGTTTTTTGCCTTGCCACATGAGGTTTACACCTCAGAGCAGAGCCACGGTTGGCGATGACCTGGGCTGTTAATAGTGCAGCACGCAATTTTGATGTCGTAGTTTGAGTTTGGGAACACTCTCCAGTCGTATGAGTTTCAGCACCATTTGCTAAGCCAGGCTATTTCTTATTCCAGAGCCTTTAGCCTCTGTTGCCATGTCACTGCTGAGTGCAGACGTGACCCGTGCTGGCTAAAAAGCTATTCAGAAAGTTGAAAGGAAATACCTTTTAGACAAAGGTGAAATAGTATCTCACTTGTATCCATGAATATGTTTTTGACTTTGAGATTTTATACAAGGATTATTTTTTTTAAAAGACAACTCACTGGATAGTTTTAAGATTTGTAAAAATGAACCTTAAGGGTATTATAATTAATAAAGATATTTACATTATAAATGCATTATGCAAAATATCATATGAGTGTAATGAAGTCGATTTTCTGTTTAACCTAGCAGTCCAATTTAAGAAGTTCAATTTCCCCCATTCTCTTCTCTCTTTATCCAGTTGTGTGTTCTGATTACAAAAACCTGCTGTCTTCATGGCAACTAAAATCTTAGCAGCAGCACAAAACCAGCCCAGAGTGATACGCAGACACTGAATCCTCTGAATCCCGCCCTGCCCAAAACCTTAATCTTGGCTTCAGAATGAAGACTTTTTTAAATACGGAAGACAACTCAATCTGTGAAAAATCGTGATCCTAGGGCTTTCTGCAACATGGACGCTTGGTTCTGAAGAAAAAATGAAAAAACAGGAAAAGGCTTCTGACTGTGTGCAGCTGAAAGTTAGAAACCGGGTAGGGGGATACCAGAAGGCTCTAAGACTGCAGTTTAGGGAATTCATGAAAAAGAGGCCAATGTTAGTTTTCCAGGCTCTTTGGCTAATAAATAAATTACTCAGTGTTTGTTTATTCTCCATATATTATGGCTTTCAGAGTAACATTTGCTATTGGTCAGGAATGAGTGTGGGGGTTTGCTTTGTTTTGTTTATTTTTTCTGGGGAAACGCACTAGGTTGTACTTTACACAAGAAATGTTTGTGTTGGGCTTAAGCATGCAATTAAAAAAGAAATCAGATATGAATTGTTTATTGCTTCTAGTATTAAATATAACAATATGGAGCAAGTAAGTTATAAAGTGGCATAATAGTACCTATCAGCCAACTCCAGTTTATTTGCTGAACCAAGTATCATTAGTGGCTCTGAATGGCTCTCGTTCTGCTGGTGTCAATGATGTCATGCTTAGTCCTGTGAGCTTGAGAGCAGTTGGTTATGGCTGAGAAAAATGCTAAATAATAGGACTTGAACCAGTGTTCTACAATTGCCAAGGCACTGGTACCGCGTGTTTGTTCTACCCTGGAGAGGTGGACTTTGTGTCCAGGTAGAAATGGCAGAGAAACCTCAATCATCCTCAAAACTAAACGTACAGGACTGTTTCTACGTGAGGTAGGCTGAGTCTGGGAGTTACACAGCTAATTCTGTGGTGATGTATGATGTGCTGTTTCTAAATTTGTGCCTCTGAGTCTTCATTGAACTGTGTGTTTTGGATATACTCAGGTCGCCTCCAGTCTCAGTACCTGCTTTACTTGTGCTTCCCCATTGCACAGACCCTATGTATCTCTAGGTATGCCAAAGGTGGTACGGATACATTTCAGCAGAGGAACTCTCAGGTCCTCTGCAGAAAAATTATTATCAAATAGATGGTATTTTTGTTTTAATTATTATTAAATAGATGGACATGGAAATTACTCTCCAATAAACATGTGGCATTAATGTCGTGGTGCCATATAGGTCATTGGTAGATCAAAAGCCATTGTCATGCTGGGACCTTAGCCGGTGATGGGAAGGAGGAACTCAGTCACTCAAGCTGTCGGAGACAAGAGTCTCAGAAGTGCAAGTCATTTGTCCTGCCTAAGCAGAAGGCGATCCTGGCCTTGGGACTGTCGTTGCTTGTTTGGTTTTCCTGTGGCCTGGCTGTTCCCTTGGGGCAGAACAGTACACAGGAGGAATTCAGAGTCTGCGGTTTTCTTGTTGGGAACTGTGCAGACGATGTAAACAACTGCATTGCAGTCGAAAGGGATCATATGGTAGGGAACTGCACCCTGGAGTGCTTCTTTCTCTCTTTACCGGGCTGGAGAACATCAGTGGGATGTACATTTTCCTTTGTTATCGACAGTATGCTGTTTATACTTAAGCTAATTATAATGTACTGAAATAAGTGATTGGGTTTTTCATTGCCATGGTGGGCGGTGAGGAAGAAAAGAACTCGAAGAGGGACTTGGGAAAATATATCATTTTGAAAGGACAGAAGGAAGGCAACAGAAGGAAATGTAAACAGGACTGGAATGATTTGAGTTACAGAATACTTCACCTGGTGCAACTAACGAAAAATATCGATACACCAGGAACGGTAATTTGGTACACTGATATGGAAGCAACGTCTTTTGTTTCAGCACAAAGTGTGTTCTGGACACAGGAGAAATATATGGGAAGTTGAAATGGCTCTTATTTCCTGGCAGCTTTGGGATCTCATAGAAAATAACGTCTAGGCCGACAACCCAGCAAACCAATACCATAACAACCTAGAAAAAGGCTAAGCTTGGTACCTGGAGTGGAGCCTGCTGAAAAGACAGCACTGCTTAAAAAGAAGACTGGAGTCATGTGAACTCAAAGGGACCAATTATTTTTTCAGCTGTGCTGGTCTCTCAGCCTAAAGGTGCCTGCTTGAACTATTCTACTCTCATTTCAATCCCGAAATTTCACAGGTGGTTCGTGTTAGTTTATGGCGACCTTCATAATCATCATTTTGATGTTACTGCTTCTCTGCTCACTGTATTTCAGTGCTTTGATCAGGGGACTGGTTTTCCTTATAGTCACAGATGGTTGCTGTTTGACAGGCTGACAGGCAGACAAAGTAAATAGGCGTGAAAATAAAATATTCCTTTGTTTTGATGAGTCAGGCCAATGTCACGTGGGTAGACGCTGCTTTGTAATCCTGTGTTGGGATGTGGAGAGGATATTGTGTATAATGGTACACAGGAGTCTTACATCGTTCTTTCCTGGACTGTCCTGTTGAGGATTTGATCGACAAATCTGAGCTTACAATGAAATTTCACTGTTACTTTTTCAATTAAGGTAGTAAGTGTTGCTATTACATAGCACTGTGAAATTTCAAGGGGTTAGTCTGGAAAAATCCCATCTGGCAAATATGTGCCTGATCCTGCATACCAATGGGGGTTTGGAGTACGGATCAATAGCAGGATGAAATGCTACATAATTATTGCATGTCTGTGCCTGTATCTACTTGCCTGCATTCACAATGCAAAAAAAAAAAAAANGCAGAAAAACGCTCACAAACAAACTCTTGGGGTCACCAAAGATATGGATCCTAATATAGCAATATATAGCGATAAACTAGTTACCTAGGCAGTATAAATGTTTTTTATGATAAATGTCTTTATTATGAAAAGAGAAATCCAATAAATCAATAGTGATTTTGAAATTGATGAAATACTTTGGATTAAGGACTGTTCTACGACATTTGTGGCAACTCTTGAAGAAAAGTGACATCTGGTCAGTGAACTCTCCTGGGGTAGTTTTGTGGGATTGGAAGTCTGGTTTTCCATAAAGAAATTGTTACTGACCTACTGATGTGATATGACACGGCTTCCTTTTTTTGGCAGGTTAGTCAGTAATAGAGAGTTAGTCCCACCAGCCCTTAGACTGATCTTTTGCCAGTTAAATGAGAAAAAGAATCAAATAGGGAACTGGCTGACTGGCCCCAGAAAAGGAGGATAGCATGACAAATTTCTCTTTCCCTTTATGTATCAATTAAAATGAGCCTAAAGCTATGCTTTTTGTCATTACCTTTACTCTAATTGAAAATAATGAAGCTACCAAGAAAATAGATTTTGTTTTATTGATACGTTACCTAGCTAAAAACCATCTCTTTATATTCGGTACTTGAAATAAATGATTTGGTTAATGTAAATAGTTGAAAAGGAGCTCCATTCCCAGGGAATTTTTATATACAGTTCTCTCTTTTCTGTCCCTGAATGGTTTTGCTGGATCGGGTTTAGCTAGTCAATGGAGCAGTTTGTCAAGTACTTCTGTCGAAAAGGAGAATCAAGCCTATTATTCCTAAGGGCACTGGTGGGGAAAAAAATAAAATAAAACAGAATTTAAAAAAGTGTTAATTTTTATTTAGGATTTAATCCTTTTTNCTCGGGGCGGGACGAAGGTATGCTGGGGGGTGCCCGGGGCTGCCTGGGGCCGCCTCCCGCCCTCTCCCCGCCCTAGCTGGCCGCGGTGGCCCCGTTCCCCTCAGCATGGCGCGGGGTGGGTTCGCGGCCACACAGCTGCGGTTAACGCCGGCCCAGGTGCTGCAGAGGGAGATGGAGACCTCGCCTTGGGGGGAGCGGTCGAGCACCGTTTTGCCCCTGACGGGGCGGGGGCGGGGGCGGGGGCGGCCCGGGGCTCCATCCCCATCCCCGGCCCGGCAGCCCTGCGGGGAAGGAGGAAAACAGCCGGCGGAAAGCAGCTTGCTCGGTTGCTGAAGTTAATCCCGAAGGCTGCTTTCGGGCTGGGGCGGGCACCCAAACGTTTTCAAAACTCTGGTGGCCTACGAGGAATCCTAGAGCAGCCTTGAGTTCTGTCACCCGTCTTGGAAATGGTTGTCTCTGCGTTTTGACTTGGTTTGGTAGATCGGATTGGTTGATCCTTGTTTCCGAACGCGGTTTGCAATAATGGTGGTTCCTTCAGCTACTGAAAACAATGGCTTTATTTTTAAGGAAAATATTTTAAACCCTTCCATTTCTTAAAAAAGGTAGATACCATAATTTTTACATTGAATTTGCTTTGCTCGATATGCATCAAATTCCAACAGACTGCCTTTCATTAAGAAAAAGACTAGGTAGAAATTGCAAACCATTGTTTTCAAAGCTATTGGTAATGTCCGTACAATCTGGAAATTAATATTGTAAATTTGTATCGATAACTTACCTTCAGTCGGGCAAATACATACCTCTGGGTTAGTAAAATTATATGGCTATCAATGGAAACAACCATAAATACAGACAGAAAAAAAGTGTTTTCCCAGAAGAAATTGCTTGGTGGTTGAGATAAACTAAGGTCAGGGAAGACTGTATTTTAAAAAAAAAAAAAAAAAAAAAAGGGCAAGAAGAGAACACAGATCTCGTGACAAAATAACCAGCAATTATATTGTAAAAGCGTACAAAAATACATATGAAATACATACACTGAGATTTATGGATTATTTCCTAGATATTCAAAGTAGGTATTCATGCTCAAATTCTTTTTGATCTCAAATATTAAAAAGAAAGTTAAAGACATCTTTGTGTAGCAATGGGTGTCTGAAATAATGGTTGACCATGACTAAGTCAATCTGCTTTGGAAACATTTTTCTTTTTATTTGTGCTTGTGTTAGATTCTGCTATTCTTTCCATCAAGTTCTGTTGCTTCTCTCAGAATCTGCAAGAGACTGATTTTTCTCATTTTTCCAACCCTATGTTATAAATCAGAAGATATATTAGAAAATAGTTGAAAATGTTAATGGTTTTATTATTGAATCACGGTACTAAGCATGAGGCTTGAGGCTTTTCTGTGAGGTATGCGAAGGTGGAAACAGATACACAANAGGAGAATCAAGCCTATTATTCCTAAGGGCACTGGTGGGGAAAAAAATAAAATAAAACAGAATTTAAAAAAGTGTTAATTTTTATTTAGGATTTAATCCTTTTTATGCACCTAGTGGTGCATAAACAGCTATGGCTCTGAGACCGCAATTCCAGATTAGGACCTGTGAGTGAGCTCTCGCTACAAGGGCCGCGTCTCCCATCAAGCCACGGTTAATAGAATAAAACATAGCAGGGGGTGGCTGCGGGCGCTAATCTTCTGCCCGATACCCCCTGCGGCGATTTAGAAGCCCCGGCGCCGGAAATTCTGGAGCAGGGTCGATGAGCAGGTGGGAAAGGCGGCAAGAGAGGGCGGCGGCAGGTTGTGCCGGGGAGCGGTTGCCCGTCACCCGCTGGCCGCCACTGCCCCTC
>VXBL01003978.1:929089-941509 GCA_013400195.1 Aramus guarauna
AAGGTCAGGGAAGACTGTATTTTAAAAAGAAAAAAAAAAAAAAAAAGGGCAAGAAGAGAACATAGATCTCGTGACAAAATAACCAGCAATTATATTGTAAAAGCGTACAAAAATACATATGAAATACATACACTGAGATTTATGGATTATTTCCTAGATATTCAAAGTAGGTATTCATGCTCAAATTCTTTTTGATCTCAAATATTAAAAAGAAAGTTAAAGACATCTTTGTGTAGCAATGGGTGTCTGAAATAATGGTTGACCATGACTAAGTCAATCTGCTTTGGAAACATTTTTCTTTTTATTTGTGCTTGTGTTAGATTCTGCTATTCTTTCCATCAAGTTCTGTTGCTTCTCTCAGAATCTGCAAGAGACTGATTTTTCTCATTTTTCCAACCCTATGTTATAAATCAGAAGATATATTAGAAAATAGTTGAAAATGTTAATGGTTTTATTATTGAATCACGGTACTAAGCATGAGGCTTGAGGCTTTTCTGTGAGGTATGCGAAGGTGGAAACAGATACACAATCTTTCATGTAGGCTCAGGCTTTGTTTCTGAGTAAACCCAAAGCTTAAACTGTTTGCCACAGCATAGTTTTGTCTTTCTCTTATGGAGATGGCAGTTCCTCAGTCTGCCTTCTGAAGAATCCTACAGGCCAGCTACACTGCAACTCTCACTTAGGTCTGTGAGATAAACTTGCTGATAGGAATATTTGTTGGATGTGTCCCATGGTATAATTTTTTTTTTATTGTTTTCAGTGCCAGAACTAGTTCAGTTAATTTTTTTCTCCCCCGCTTTCCATAAAATTTATGTCTTTTTGTAAAATGAAAAGAAACCCAAATGACTAAAGCACTCTTATTATTTAAGTTTAAATATTATGACTAAGCTGTTAACTTCAGTTACTACTGGCAAGAGTAACATCATCCATCTACAGTTCCTCTGTACTGAGTTAGTTGATTTTTTATTAATTCATCTTAGCTGATATTTTTTCACTTTCCTCCATGTGTCTATCACTTGAGGAAACTTCATGAGTCAACATTGTCCCTAATTTTAGAGAACTGAAAATGAGAAAAATCATTCAGCTTGTTCAGCTTGTGTCTTCGCATTAAATCAATCTTGAAATAATTTATCCTTCCCGTGAGCCTTTCAGATACACAGATCTCATTTATGCAGCTTCTGTGCAACTTTCTTCACAGCTTTCATTTGATTTGCTTATCCATGTGCTTCTGCATGCTCACGTTGGATCCTGGGCTTAATAGGATGTGCAGCAAGTCTTTGTGGTATTTCAGGTACTCTGGGTAAATCATATCATTAAAATACAGCTTAACCTGATGGGTCACCCTGAAGTGTTAAAAAAAAAATAATCCTTCTCCATATTAAAATGAACAAAATTGTTTTCTTTAGCAACTTCCACAGCACTTGAAAATGATCATTAAAGTGTATGTGGAAAAACAATATGAAACATTGTTTGACTTACTCCCTAAAGCTCACAGTTTTGACTCCTCTCTCCACATCTTCATTTGGGATTTCAATTGAGGGAGGGACCATCTTTTTGTATTTTGTTTGCACAGTGTCCTGACGCATGGTTAGGGGCTCCTTGTTGCTATTGTTGCATGAACAGACTTGGTTTGTAATCAGAAAAATCATTAAAAAATGATTTATTATGCTGTATTCCAGTCTAATTGGGTTTATGTATGCTAAGACCTTGGTCATGGATCTAAATGCATTAAGGAATGAAACAGAAATTTGTGTGCTTAATAAAGCACATTTGAATATCCTTACTTTGCCTGACAGGTGAAATAATCTCCTGATTCATTTGAGCCTAGACCGCAAGGGCGCTGGGCCAGAGGCACTGCAGAACCACTCTGGCCCCAGGTCCAGAGCCCCCAGCACCTCCCATGCCTCGCGGGAAGCTCTCTCTCGAGGCGCGCAACCCGCTTGCTCACGTGGCTGGTGAGGTCCCCTGCCAGCAAGAGAGGACTTAGGCATCGTCTTTCCAGAGCAAAGGCAATGCACAGTTTCCTAATTTCTGCTGGCAAGAGAGGCTGCTGTTTACCTGCGTTACCCCAGCAGAGCCGGCTGCTCCCTCTCCCTGTGGTGCGGTGGGGAAGGCGCAGTCCCAGCTCCGAAGCCCTGGCTGAATCTGGACTCAGATGCCAGGGCTTGCTGGGGCATGTTTTAGGGTCCTGACTCCTCACTCTCTGGACCGGGTTGTAGTCTCCCACTCAGCCTGTGCATGTTTTATTGGCTTATCTCTTAATTTTATTTTGTAGGAATTGAGGTATACGTGGAATGACTGGTGCCAAACTGGCTCTAGCCCTGGTAGGGCACTGGGATGCAGCAGGGGCAGGTCCCCAAACTTGTGAATTAAGAATTTCTCCCAGGCCAAATTAAATGGCAGGGACACTTGATCTGAGGAGGGCTGACTGGAAAGACAGAGGTAAGAAAGTGTTCTATTAACTCTTAACCACATCAGGGTTATTATATTGTAATTCTAGGAAAAAAATGCCATTGTGGAGGATTGGGACACTGCTAAAGATGCATTTCAAGCATAAAATTAAGGAATTCTTCCAAAGACCTTAAAGATTCTTTACAAATTTACACCAGCACTAGATATTTCCTAATTGAGCTACTAGTTTTCAGTAGGCTGAAAACTGATTCAGTTGCCCATTCTACTGCCATTTGCCATTTGAAGCAGTTCATGTTCCACCTTGCTCTGTTGCTGCGTTTGGTCGATCACTGGTCAAGTCCTTAATCCCCTAATAGCAAAGTGAAGTCCTATCAGCACTTGAAGGCTGCTGTGATCTGTTGCCGCTTTATCAATGCGAGCAATGTCTTGCTCCCTGACCCTTAGGCCAGCCTGTGAAGGTGTACTACACGGATGTACGCCTACCGCCTACATGCGGTTCATGCAGAAAGGCGAGCACTAGACACTACCCTTGAGATTACTAGCAGGGCAAATAGCAGTGTCCATGTGAAAGAACAAGGACTGGAGCTTCTGCTTCACAGGATCTAGCATTAGTACTTCTGGTTTAAAGATAATCACACATCTTACATACATTTACCAGGTTGGCCCAATCATTTACGGAGAGGAATTTTAGGACAGAAAGAAAGAACAGTTTAAAGGAAGAAAAAAAAAAAAAAAAAGGCAAACAGAAAAGATGATGGCTCACAGCTTTATTAAGCCTCAAACAAATAAATGTAAACGGAAGCATGAAGAGTTAAGATAAAACATAAAGATATAAAATCTGTACTTTATCACTGTGACTTCCTCCAGATCTAGCAGCCTTACTCTAAACCAACATCAGGCAGACCTCAAAAGAATTCATTAATCTAGGATTTGAAGTGCCACTTTCTCTAAAAGCTGAAGAAAATATAAAATCAGAATAGAAGTCAAAGGCTTTAATAGTGAATTCATTAGGAGGGAGACAGGAAAAAATCAAATCTGAAAACCTGCCCTGGACAAATATTTGACTTTTTAAAAAAAAAAATTATGGATCAGAAAATATACTATCAGTTTTCAAAAGTATAGAAATGGTGTGGAAATAACATTGGCAATACCTTTGTCAAAGAGAAGGTCTGATTTGAAATATTTTCCATCTGTTGGTATAATGCCAAAAGTAGTTCCTGTGGATCTCAGACTTCACATATCTGTACAGGATATGATAAGAAGCCTCACCGTATTCCCTTCAGAAAGAATATTTCCAGGAAGAATTTCATGGTGCAATCCAATTAGACTTTTTGTAGCTGCAAAACTCTTCACAAAAACAGCTCGTGGACTTAATGTGCATTGAGCAGTTCAAGTGAAAAGCCATCAGTAGAACTGAATTAAAACCATAGAGCCAAGGTCTTTCCTGGTATAAATCATGTGCATTGCTATAATAAACCAACATGTAACAGAAGCAATTCTTCACACCACTGAATTTTTGGCATGGGAGCTGGTCCCAGAATTCAAATCTTACTGCTTCAGCGTCCATATTTCTTAGCATGTAGGAAAACCTAAACTACAATATGCTGTAAGAATTTTGTGACATTTGAGAATAGAGTATATGTGACCTAGAGTCTTAACCCCCCCCGCGCCCCCCNTATTTTTCTTTTTTAATGGTTCTTGGTCATACTAGTAAATGGCATTTTCTTATCTGTGAAACGTAGTGGAGGTATTGTACCATGTCCTGATTTTACCAGTTGAAGCCTCTTTCTTTTTTCATAGTCATAAAATATATGTCAAGCACTATGAGCAACTCCTTTATGCCTTGCTTGCAGTGCTGCAATTAGGATCATACTGTGTCATATTCGAAGCTCAGTGACTGTTAAATGTGCTACGCCTGCATCACACTAACTACTATATCAGTCATTTTAGATGACCCTCTTGAAAATTGCTGCCAAAAGTTTATATGTCAGAAATCACTTTCAAAATGCTTATGAAGTGAAGAATTTTCACAGCTCTTTACCTACTCAAATACTAAAAACTGTCAGTCAACGAAATCAGGCTCGACAGTTTATATTCCAAGACTCACTATTCAAAGATTTGCTTGAAAAATTATTCCTATTATCTGTCAGCAATTGGATTCTGTGTTTAGTCAGTTGCTCACTCTTATATTGTAATAACCACTGGAAGTTGCTACAAAAGATCTGCCAGAACCCTTGGCATTATTTTTAAGTGGGATAAACTGGGGACATGTGCATCAGCACTGCAGTACTTGAACATTGCCTTTTGTGCGAGCTGGAAATTCAGTCTTCTTGCCCAGGTGTGTGGTTGTTTTCATTCAGAGCTCTGTACTGGTTCATTGACGTTTTCAGTGCCAAGTGACAGCAAAAATATGACCCAGGTACTGAACGCAGGAGATTTATTTACAAAACAGTTAACCATTGATAATGTTTTTCGAGAAGAGAGTTTAAGAGTTATTTTAAGAATTTGAACTGTAAAATTAGCCTGTAGGTCCAATACCAAGGATGGGATTTGATTTATGACTGAAACTCTAGTTTATCTTTTTAATTTTCTGGAAAAATGCATTAATCTGCTCTGCTATAGATGGGACTTTAGTAATATGACTTAGGTCCAAGTCTAAGCCTACAGAATCTATAGGCTAGTGTGTTTGTTTATCTGATAATATCTGTATAGCCATCAATATAGTGCCAAGAGTCAATATCTACAATGAACTGCTATTAATTAAAAGTGAGTCACTCTTTTATTCGGAAGTTCAAGGCTGGATTAACGTCCTGTTACAATGACTGGCGAAAGTGCAACAGGACTTTGTGTGCCCCGTTGCCGATCTGTACCAAGCCTTTCCGCTTCCTCGCTTCGTAACACAATCTCAGTTTCACTGAGGAGTTTCCTCAGTGCCATTGGTCCTTTTTCTCAGCCTGAGCAGGTAGGGGATCTGGGTACTGGGGATGCAGAAAGCAAGCTTATCAGTGCTGAAGGCTATCAGCAGGACCTATCCGACAGACCTGCTAAGAGCGTAATAAATGTATCTATGACTAGGTTCTTCACAAAGCAAAGTCAGAAAAATTCTATTGCAGTCATTTGTCTTCTACGTAGTAAAAGACAGGTTCAGTGCTCTCCTCATTCTCAAAGGATTTAACTTCCTTTTTCTGGCTTTCTAGAAGATGACCCAAGCTCTAGGCCAAGGGCAGGACAAGAAAAGAGGGAAAATCTATGTTCTTGCCTTTTGATTGCTGCTGCATTTTGCATTGAACTCTCACTGGATAAACAAAAATAATGCTGCAACCTAGCCACTATGTGTTAACCACAGAGATTTTTATAGCTCTTGTAAGGATGCTGCCTAATTTTTCCTACTGGACCAACTGCCACTGAGATAAAGAGGCTTCTTCCTCTTCGAAAGCTGTCTTTTCCTCCTGCGAAATGGGCTCTGTAGCCCCAGGAGGATTCGTCAGTCACAGGTCGTTCAGCGCGGTGCTGCTTTGCCTCCTGCAGGAAGGAGATGCAACTTCCAGACGTCTGTCCCCGCCAAATGCCCAGTAGCAATCAAGTCTTTGCATGCAAAGTATAAGCTATATCACAGAGCTTCCTCTTAATATGGTATGTCTATATGGCAGTTATAAGCATGTGTATATTTTTCTAAATATATCCATAGATGTATAAATATTTATGGCTATAACAGTATAGGTAGAAAAAAGTGACTCTAGCTGATGCTAAATGATGCATAAACCATGCATTGGAGTGTCAGTGGGAACATCTTGACTGACTTTCATGGGCATTCAACCAGGATCTCCCCAGAAAAAGAGATTTTGAGATTCTCTGCCGGGTACAGAGAGTTCCGGGACTCAGATTGCCCTTGGACAGGAGGAGACAAAAGCATTTCTAACAGTCTGCTCTTGTTTTTCTGTAGTCTGGTAAGGAGCCTTTTTGCTGTCTGCCTAGCCATTTTAAACACCAAGCCTTTGGATGATATTTCTTTGACTTTGGCTTCATTTCCCTGGCCTGTCGCGGAGTGTTAGCTATCAGGAAGATTTTGAAACACAGGCATCCGATAGAGGAATTTCTCCAAGAATGGAGCCAGTATATTTTTAATTACATGATATGAAAATCTATTGTATCTGATGTTCAATTTAGATGCTCCTCCCTTGGCATCATAAATGTGTCTGACCTTCTATTACAGGCAAAAGAAAGTACAATTTAGACAGAAACAAATATGTTGTAAGGGAGTGGCTGCTTTCAAATCTCTGCTACCTATATAGAAACAATCTAAAATAGATGACTGATAAATTAAGATACTAAAGGAGGTGAGAGTAGAATTAGTGACAATAGTGTTTGGAATTTGGTCAAATATATTGCTGAATCCAAAACCTTAGTTTGACTGTCATGGTCTTTTTTTTTTTTTTTTTTTTTTTTTTTTGGGGTTTTCTAAAACACCACANNNNCCTGGAGAATGCTACAAACCACTACAGGAGGCCCACAAACATGGGATTTACTACAAAGGGTCCTGACTACCTCTGTTGGAGGTGCCTGTCAAGAAAACAAAGCAAGTCAGATTAGAAGGCTGAATCTAAATAAAACTGGAGTTCTTAACCATTTGTTGTGTTATCTACCATTGCTGGAGTGATAAAGCTGCTATGAGAACACAAGAATCGTTTTATGCTTTCTAGATGCTTTTCAAAGAGTTACGTGCTAAGTGCATAATGGAAATATGTGATACTCTGTGTATCCCCCAAAATTATACAAAGTGATGATAACTCTGGTATGAAGACCATTACCAGCCCTAATCTTAAGGCTAAAGCAGATTAGCTTGAGAACCTGTCCTACTAGGATGACAAAAGAAGCTCGGTGGTGTTGGTGAGGAATTTTACCATGAGTAGTGTAGTAGTGAGTAGTGCTGTTCTGACAAGTAATTTTTTTTCCAGATTAAATTATATAACATGAAAACAAGCCTTAAATAAGCAGGAGTAATTCAAGAATGGGATCAGTGGGGATCAGGTCTGGGCTGTCACTGCTCCTAGTGGACAATGCAATTCTGCTTGTAATTCCTATGTCCATTTGGCATGTGAAATCCCTGGATCAGTTAAAACTCCTACTGCTCCTTTTGGAGTTTGTGACCAGTGACAAAAATGGTGGCCAGACAGACGTCTCAAAGTATTGTTTAATGGTGGGACCACAATACACTAACAAAGCGTAATTTGCAACCGTCAAAATATGTACACTCATGATTACTTTATTTGACTCTGTCCCCACCCTGCCTTGGAACCTAGGAATTTGGGTTTCTTTATAAACTGTAGGAGTAGTCTTTATCCAAGTGCAACTTCTTAAATGTAACTGCTTTTGTTCCCTGAAAGATCAACTTCTCAGACCAGTTTGAAATCCTTTGCCTTCTCATTTTCTCTGTGCCTTTCCTCTTTGACAACCTGGTTGGGTGAGTTCAACATGGGGTCAGCCCTTGTGTTGCCTCTCAAGTGTTTCTAGATGGGTAGTTATCTGAAGGTGTTGCATTCTTTTCTACTCACAGGAACTAGCCCTTTGTTAAGTTACAGCTATATATTTGGGCTAACATTTAATATACATATAATATTCTTGCACTATTGCAAAATAACTCTTGAACCAATGTTTACCTACTGCTATTTACAAGCACTGGCAAATATTGCTATTGTAGTTTAGGTTTTTAACCTCAGATTTGCAAGAGTTTACTGTCTCTCAGCAATGTGTTAGCAGGAGAAAACATGTATATTGTCTTAGCTCAAATACTCTGTCACTCATAGTTTCTCCTGACTCTCTTGTGATCATGGTAAACTCTGGCAAAGAAGAGTGGGAGGGTGTTAATTTCTACAGCACAGTTTGCTAGAATTTATCTGTCAATCCCAAAACATCAGAAGTCTTGTACAGGATAAAAGAAATATTTCTGGGGTCTGTTTCAGATCTAAGTCAGGCTGGTCTCTCTACTGAGAGTGCTGTGTTATTCCTTCTTGTTAAGAGCCCTGGATACTATTTAAAAATAAATAAACCAACTTCCCTCTAAAGTTGGCCAACCTATGTTTTATTTAGGATCCTCTTCTTTTGGCTGGATCCTGTAGCTGAGGCAACATTCAGGAATGTCAATGGGAAAATAGTGAATGGAGATACAAAACATAAACCAATTTCTTTTTCCTTGAAATTACTAGCTGAAGAACAACTCATACAGATGGCCGTTGGCAAAAATGTGCACAAGAACAGCATTATCCAGGGAAGAAAGAGACCATGATTAGGTAAAAGTACATATGGCAGCGATCCTTTAATGTTGCAAGTGTTGCAAGGTACAACTGCAATTGCTCAAGCACAGTAACGTCGTATACGGTTACGATCGATATGTTTGCCAGCATATAGCTCTGGTAAATTTTAGCATCGCAGTAACATAAACTATGACAGGCACCCTCAAACTGCTAAGTTCTCCCAGCTTGCTGAGGTCTGCAAGACCCGTTTGTTGGCCCTGCGAGCCCACGCTGCCAGTACGGGGACCCCTGGGCTGTCCCAGCTGGCGTGTTGGGGTGGCCTGGGCGAGAAGTGGGGACACCTTCCTAGAAATCAGTTCTCAGTTGCTGGCGTCTCCAACGCTGCTTATCTCTGGTTGGATCCCCCGCTGAGTCTCAGAGTTACCTTTTTGTCCCCTCAAATCTCCATGACTGAGGGACTTCCGTACTCCCTCGTTCCTCACGGCCCGATCATTTCTTGCCTCGGGGGAGTTTGCTCCAGAATTCCTACAACTCCAGCCCTGTTAGTCTGTTTACCTTATGGCTTCCTATATGTTAAATCAGTATTTTGCTAAAAATGTTCAAACTAAGTCAACAATTTGGTTATTGCCTAATTACTTCAGTCAGCAATTTGGTTAGTTCCTCTCTTGCCACAAGAAATGTTAAATATATTTGTGCAGGGATGGCAATTTGCTTGCTAACTCATCTTGGCGCAACACTTCTACTTCCCCTACCACTGGTTCATGATCTTTTGATGCTCAAAGGACAAAAAAACATGGTGGGATTTTTTATTTTCTGTTTTTCCTTTTTTACCCCAGTTCTTCTGGAGGTATTAGTTGGTGGGTTTTTTTCATTATTTTTTTCCCCATTTTTCCCTCCGCTTTTTTTCTTTTTTCCTTTTCTTCCTCTTGTTGTTGTTATTAATTTTTCTGCTCCAGAACTTGAATGATATTAGATTTCATGAAAGGAAGAGATGGAATGCTCTAGACTTGCCAGAGAAAAGGGCTTTTTTACACCATCTGCCTCTGCAATGGGCAGAGCAATTCATAAAGTGCTTTTTGGAGCTCCCTTAACATCCAGCTGTATCGTGCTTGGTCCTCTGTGTGCTTCCTGGGGAAACTAGCTTTTTGCTGGATCCATTTTCTTTTGTCTTGACTGAGGGATTTCTTGAGAAGCAAAGAGCAACCAGTGAAGAAAATGTTCTCCTCCCTTTGCACCTTCCCTTCTCTTTCCAGATTACCCCCTGGTTTTTACTTGCAGGCAAACCCAAGGCAGACACTCCTTCTCTATGGCCAAAGGAAACAAGGCTATACTGCTTGCTAGACTAATTGTGAATTGAAACAAGCAGTAGTTGAGAACTGACTGGAATTAAATCCCTTAACACAGAACCAGGTTAAGTGATTTATGTGATAGCATTGCTCCAAGTAACTCATAAGTCAATTTAGTTGTGGTCGTATCCACCCCCTGCCCCCAGTGGAATGTTTAAGAAAATATTTAAATTGGTCATAAAACTGAGAAAGTTAGAGTTTTACTAAGTGCTTAGCCAGATCAGCTATTGCTTGTGATCCTTCCTTCATGCTATAGCTCAAATTTCATTAGAAGCTGCTTTTCCTTCAACTTAAATAATCCTTTAAAATCCTTATAAAAATGGAAGACACACATGCTTGAACTATTTTTCTTCTAGTAAAGCACACATTGCACAAATGAAACTGACTTTCAGATTATGATTTGCACAGTACTATATAATATAAATGCATCTGAAATTTATAGCACACCACGAACTGTTTAATACTCAGCACTTAAACTGCTGTGTTTCCACAGCAAGCTGTAATAACTGAAGATTTAATACAGAACCTGATATCTGGACAGTTATTAACATTGTTTTCTCAATATTTTACTGCCTGCTTGTAAACACTAGTTTATTGAAATGTAATAGTATGTACGTGGTCATATAAACTGTGAAAAAGAACAGGTTGTTTTCTTTGCCAGAGGTACTGCAGATGTAGATGAAAAAATCTAGACCTTGAACTTAACCATCCAATCCTATATACAGAAAAAGTAAATCTCTTCCTACAACGCTATTTTGACCTTGTGTAGCTGTTCAGGCTTTTTAACAAACAGCCAGAGGAAGTTGCTGCTCTGGAGATCTGTTTTGTTTGGGTTTTACACTCTGCTATCCCCTTTAAAAAAGTAGCGTTCCCTCCCTTCTCCTTTTATAATCTGTAAAAAGGAGGAAGGACACTTCAATGTATAGTGTTATTTTTACCAACGGGTCTTGTGCCAACAGAAATGTAGGGTTTAATTCTATTAGATTGCATAATTCTATTAGATTGCAGAGATTAAAATACCCAAAGAATCTTAGTAAATGGTTATGACTTGATACTTCCATGTTCCAAAGTAAGTATCTTCTCTGATCTTATTTAAGTATATTTTAAGATTTCTCCTTTCACTCTTTGTCATCTTTGGTAATTATTTTAGGGTAAGACTTTAGCAACTGTACAAAACAAAACCAACCAACCAACGAAAAAAGGAACCTTTATGCATAGATAGGAAAACTCTTGGCCAGGTGCTGAAGCCAGTTAAGTGTAATATTAACTGGCATGAGAAACTACAGGTTGTCCAATGGATTTAAAAAATATGGTATGATGTTAAGGACCTACCTTCATTCACCTAATTGAGAAAAATCCTAGATGAACTGTCAGAGATAATCCATATCAGTCTCCATAATGATTTTTGTGAAAAAAATCTATCTTGTTCATCAGGAAGGGGAAATACAAAGAAAATTAGCAGCTGTTTTGGGAAAGAAGATGTCATACCTTAAGCTGCAGAATTAAGTCCAGAAAGCTGTACAAATAAAACCATCTTTCATGTACTTTTTGTCCAGACCTTCACTTTAACATTTGTCCTTTATTTTGAGACTTAAAGATAGATCTTCAAGTGCTTCCTCTGTAATCCATGACACATGATTTCCTGCTCTCTAGCTACTGTTCTTTGGCTAGATCCTATGTTTCAGAGCACCTTTATGGATGTTTTTCTTGCTTTGTCCATAAAGATAAGTAGCTGAGAAATGGAGCCAGACTTTAACTTCATGAAGGATACTTCCCAGTTGCTTAGTCTGTATCAATTTTGCTCTAAAAAGACAAATTTCTAATTAAATTTGGTCTATAGATAACTTCAAACACTGCACAGCTGCTTCATATGTATAGTTATATTGGAATTTTAGACACCTGACTAATACAATTTATTTGATGGGGTTTTAGATCTAGACATTAGCATATCACAGATATGGCCGAGAAGGCATCTGCCATCTCTGATACCTTCTGAAACGTTTAGACACATAGAAGTACTACCAATACTTTAGAGGAAAAAAAAGTAATGAAAACAGAGGAGTAAAAAGTAGAACATTACCTTCATAAGAGAGAAAGTGAGAAGACCTGTTAAGATAGTCACTACTTTCATAGAATACCCAGACTAACACTGAAGTGTTTTGTGTGTTCATCAATGTCCTGTAGATGGAAAAGAAATTCCAAAGAATTCTTACTGGTCCTATTTTATATATATATATATACATTTTAGTCTACAGTACTAAAAATACACATTCCAGTCTTAGAAAAGAAATAATAATAATAATAAAAAAAAAGAAAAACAAACAAACAACAAAAACAAACAAAAACAAAAAAACAAACCACACCACCACCACTGCCCCCCCCCCCCAACGTTCCTGGCGAAGAAACGAAGT
>VXBL01003978.1:942176-953309 GCA_013400195.1 Aramus guarauna
TTTTTTTTTTTTAGTGTGAACAGGCATTATCTGCATTTACAGGTAGAATATATAGACAACAAAGGAAATATCAGCTAACAATCTATTCTACTGCTAGCTTTGGATTCATTCACTTGCACACAAAAAGAGCAAACAAGATGGTTCTCTGATTCAGGTTGTAGCTATTTTTAGCTATAGTGAATATATCTATCACATGCTATGAGGTCTTACTGAATGCAGATACCAGACAAACTGTAACTAAAAGACTATAGATTATACAACAAAGATACAGAATACTATATTCACTGGTCAACAGCACTGCTAGCCTTTTACCCTTTAGAATGACATTTTTAAAATCCTAACATGATCTGAAATGGCTTCAGTAATTATGTTTCTTTTTTTTTTCTTTTCTTTTTTTTTTTTTTTTTTTCCAGTAGAGAATAGAAGTGTCAGATAAAAAATTTTAAATGAAATATGAAGTGGCATTTTTTTAATGAAGTTTTGCCTTTCGAATTTCCCCTCCTTGTCTAAGTTAATCAGCTGATATTATATTAATATAGTGGGAGATATGTTTCACAAACAGATGTTTATTCCCTATATTCTAGCATGACATGGAATCTCCTATGCACATATAGTGTATAAAAGAATGTAGAGGGGCTTTGAGCAGAATCCAAGGACTTTAATTCTCCTCAGTTGCTCTCCAGCACTGCAGGTCATTTCCTTTCACTCTCAGATTCCCAACCTGCAAATGTACAGCCAATGCCATATTGTTTTTCTCAAAGACTGCTTTTGCTCCCACAGAATTGCGAGAACTGTGACCAAAGGTCTAATAGCTCCAGCACATCTTTTAACACTGGGGAGGGGGGTGAGTTTTGCAAACCTTGGCTTTGCCAGCCTAAGGCATTATGAAATCATAATCCTGACCGTGCCGTTTTAAAATGACTGAAGGAGACAAAACTTTAAGGAATATACCGTAGAGTTTGAGATATGTTTTCTGACACCCCAGACTTAGGGTAAATAAAGCTTGTGCTTTTGGTAGGCTGGCTTGAGGTCATCCTCTGGTACACATTAGCTATTATGTATCACTGAATTAAAATTGCAGGTACATTGGTGGTTTCTTCTGCATATATACATATAAGGCAAAAAAGTGTAGGAAGAGATTTCATTACCATAAATGACAACAGTACAGGAAAAAATAGAGCTTGCTGTCTAGGTAAAGACAATACTGCAGAGAGACATCTTTTTTGAATCTGTCTGTATAGAATTAAAGTTTAAAAACCTCTCATAATTACCTTCAATGTGAACTTGTTTTTCGTATCAGCATCTTATTTTAAAATGTACAGGCATGCATGAGAAATAAATCCAAGTACAGTATGCAAAATATGTATTATTATGGCTCATTAGTGCTCGATGCACATTCCAAGTACAGAAGATGCCATCATCCTGCTCCCAAACTCCTGGGGGAGTTTGGGCAGGAGAGAGAGAGAGATGTAATGTAGAAACAGAGTAGTCCGTGAAAGAGTCAGCATTTCCTAGACCACTGCCGTGTACCATCATTTACGCTTTGAACCTGAGAGCTTAAAGCCTTATCAAGCAAGAAATGCTGTGTTTCGTGCTGCTTTAACAGAAGTGTAAAATTTGCGCAAACTATGACAGTAGGGATTAGCTTCCACCACTTGTTCCTGAGCAGTCCATATGAAACATTTCAGTCCTGGTACGGAAACAGTATATACCTGCTCTGTGCAGTATAGATGATTACCCAGGCTAACAAGCAATGGAAAACTGGCCACAGCAGATTACCTTTTGTTCAAAGTCCAGCTCTTATATCTCTTCCCATTGCTAATTCTCAGCTTCAGCCCTAAGCCTTGTCATTGAGCACATAAGCAGCCAGCATATTTCTTGGCTGACAGATTCATCTGTGTCTGAGAGCAAAATGATAGTAAACAGCAAAAGATGAGACTTAACAGTACAGTAGCGTACATGCTGATATAAAAACGTTACTTGCTTTACAGGTTTCAGTTTTCTCTTTCTAGCTTTGTTGTTATTGTTGGTTTGAAAATTGCTGTAATTATTAAAAAGGGTACTGCTCCAATAACGGGATGTTATTTTTTATGTTTAAGGCCAGGACTTCTCTTGACCTTGCTGTCATGCCCAAAAAGAAGTTGGAGCCTGCTAGATCATGATTCCTCTAATGTCAAGAATGTCAAGAAAGTCTGCCCTGGAAGTGAGTAGGTTAAACTTAGCCCAGGTGTGTGTATATATATCAAGGCTGGGTATGGGAATATAAACCTTGAACCTTTCCTAAGTCCACTAAGGAAAAAATGCTGTGTTCAAACAGACCCCCAAAAGTCATAAAGTCCTCATTTACTTATGCTAGCACAGATTTCTGAGTTATCCTGAAAGCTTAAGACAGAATAAAGGTTTTAAATTCCAACTGTATTTCATTGAACATCACCACATGAACCAATGTAGTAAAGTACAAAGGACACATAAGTCAAGCTCAATAAAGCTGCAACAGTAGACCTGAGTTTTATCCATTTGTACTTATTTAAATTTGCTATTTTCAAGATGGAACAAAGTTGTACAACATAAATTTAATTATCCCCCTTATATTTAGCTGCAGTAGCACTCCTAGAGATGTCTATCTGAATAGAAATGTAACTTATCAATGCATCACTGTGTGTTTGAGCTACCTATTTATTTAATAAGCTACAAAATAATTCAGTAAAATCAATTTTATAAAAATATTTTGATATCTCTAATATATATTTTTTCAGACTGTTCTTATTGTCTTCCTACCTAATGTTTTTCTTGAAGGCTGAAAGGACAAGAGAAAACACATTATAAATCAGTTGTCTCTTACTTGATAGATTATAAAAAACTTTGGATCTTTTCATGTTGAAACAACATAACCTAAAAGCTTTTTCTTTTTGGCTGGAATCCCAGACTCCAAATGTCATTCAAAGGATGCATTCTCATGATATACTGTTTGATACTCTATATCCTTGTATAAATTTGTATTTTTTTTATTTTGTTGGTTATATATTGGTGCTTCCCATGAGCTTTCTCATATTCAGCTTCATTTCATTGGGGATATTAAAGTTTGGACATTTAAAATAGCATTTTTAAAAAGTCTTTCAGCATAGAAATATCAGAATTTGCAGAACCAGAAAGTGGAGCAAAAGTAATCTTTCTCCATTGCCAGATGAAACCAAAGAATTTTACGCTAAACATGTGGTACCATTATATAACCAAGAAGAGAGACAGATAACTGAGACAGAGACAGCAAGAACTGTTAGGAATTAGTATTAGAAAAAAAATTATCTTAGAATCATAGAATCATTTAGGTTGGAAAGGACTTTTAAAGTCCAACTGTTAACCGAACGCTGCCAAGTCCACCCCTAAACCATGTCCCTATGCATCACATCTACACATCNAAATATTCAAGGTGCAGCCCCCCAGTGCTGAGTACAGAGGAACAATCACTTCCCTACTCCTGCTGGCCACACTATTTCTGATACAAGCCAGGATGCTGTTGGCTGCCTTGGCCACCTGGGCACAATGCTGGCTCATATTCATGTTGACCAACAACTCCAGGTCCTTTTCTGCCAGAGAGCTTTCCAGCCACTCTTCCCCAAGCCTGTAGCATTGCATGGGGTTGTTGTGACCCAAGTGCAGGACCTGGCATGAGCCTTGTTGAAGCTCATGCAGTTGGCCTTGGCCCACTGATCCAACCTGTCTAGGTCCCTCTGTAGAGCCCTCCTACCCTCAAGCAGATCAGTACTCTTGCTCAAGTTTACCTGAGTAGAGCTGCCTAACCAACACATGGATTTTCATTTTCTTTTCTCTTTGTGGCTTATTATCACCATCTAATTCTCTGGTTTTTAAAGCATGGCTTGGGGTTGAAGGCAAGTTCCTTTGGCAATGGTGAAACACATTGTGTATAGCAAATATACATGGTGGCATATATATTTAAAAAATAGAAAATCCTTGCTATCCAATATTTCAGTAAGTGCAAATCCTAAAAATATTTTGCTTCAACCAACTTTAATTTAATGGGAAGACTAGGAAATTGATTTACTGCAAATTGTTTTAATATTACCATATAATACAGCCTTGCAAAATTGTCATGAAAATTTACTGACATAGATGCAAATGTCTATTTGTCTGCCTTTTTTTCCACAGTAATCAATCATCATAGTGAATTAATCATTTTTATTCACTGCATTGCAAAATATTATTCATTTCAGCAAGTTTCATAAGCAAAAATTTGCCAAACTGTTATACTATAAATACATATTTCTGTATACTTGTCTTTTTTAAATAAATGGTATGTTGTAAGTTTATAGCTTGCTCATGTGTTGGGGATATAATCAACATTGAAACATAAAAATGACAATTGCAAACTGTACAATTTATTTTTTTTTTTAATTTTAGGGATGTTACAGGCATGAGTAACAGTAGTGTTAGCTACGTGACAGGCCTAATTGGTAGGTTTTAGATCATAGAGAAATATCTTTAGAGCTCTAATAACAGATTTGCAGTATTTTTCTCCTAAATCAAAATTATCATATTTAAGCTCCAGGTTATGTTATATTAGTGGTGCAGTGCTCATGATTCACCACATCTCTGTATATATGCTTGCATAGGATGTATCGGACTAATAGATAGGTCTGGAAGGATTTCATAGACAAGAGGATTGATGATGATTCCAATGGTCTAACAATAATATATCTGGTGTGCACAGCATAGAGCAATACAGTAAATATATCATATTGCAAGACTCATAGTGAGTTGGCTCTGAGAAGGCTGAAACACCTCCATAGCTCAGCATATTACTTTGGGTCCCAGGAACAGACTAGGTATGTCGATAAACTGGCTTTCTAACCCATCTCTGGGATTCTTATGTTTCTGCTGTGGACTTGCATCATACCTTCCATACAATGTATATATGTAGATATTTAAAGGAAATGATTCAAAAACCTTGCTGGAATTTTTGGAAGGAGACCATATGTAGAGATTTCTTACGATATGATAAAACCCTAAAATTAATTTTAATTGAGAACATTAACCTATTTTTTTATTATTTATTTTTATATTGGCCTAATGATTTGAGCTGGCTGTAGAAGCAGTGGTGTTTTTTGGAAGATCTTGGTTTCAGTACCAAGTTTAGCACAATTTGAAATGGAGTAAGTTTCTGGTCTCCCTCATGCATTTCTGTGCACTTGGATGGTTCAACTCTCTCGTAGTCCTGGACCTGGGGTGACATGTGGCAGGTAAGACTGAGAAATTACAAGTTGTCCTAAAATTTCAAGACTCTTTTTTAAACTGTAAAGAATCAGAGGCCTAGAAAATTAGGTCTCTATTAATATCCTCTTTGTCTTTTTCCTGTAAGGATGGTAATAGCTTTGGTGAAACCAAACAGGTTTCAGCATGAGCCAGTGTTGTACTTGAACCTTCCTTGGATCTGGAATAACTTTTCCAAAGTTAAACTGTGCTCATTCAAGACCATAGATATACAGAAAAAAGACAATTTCAAAGGAAAAAAAAACAAACCCCATATTTTTTTTCAGCCAGATGTACTAGCTATACATATGCTAAGTAACATGGCATTGGTTGAATGAAAATAACCATTTTCGACCATATTATTGACAGTGTTCTGTATATCACCAAAATTAACATGAAAAATCTGTTTTGATACCAAAAAATTTTTTTGATGAATTTGTCATTTGATGGTGTGGAGCTGGTTGAGATGCTGGAGAGGGATTCTGTTGCAGGAATATCCCTGTCAGTGATGGGGCATTAAGGTGGGTGAGAAACTTTATTTTTTAGAGGAGAAAGATGACTGACAGTAAGAAAACTGAGCTGGAAGCAACAGAGAGGCAAGTTTCAACAAATACCTAGTGGTCCCATAGCTCATGAAAAGGTTCAGAGTTGTTTGAATTACAAATGAAAATCACATTACTGTAAGTATTATACTATGTAAGGCAACAAGCTAGTTTTACCAATAAGGGTGGTGGGGGGAGGGGGGGGGAGCTGGAAGCAACAAACCCAGCCACTTACTCGCAAAAAAAGAAGCATTTTTTGTTGTAGAGTGAAAGGCAATGACTGAGGAGATAACAAAGACTTCTACATGAGTGTTTATAACAATTGCATCTGCCAAAGGGTAAAATATTTTTCCAAATTCAGGTGGGTGATGCCAGAACTGAAGATTAACTTTAGTTCCGGGATATATTGTATAATTTTCTTTTTGGCATCCTTGATTTAAATATAGAGATTGAGCTATGCAAGAGTGGGAAGCAGATAAACTGTCATTAGCATCATTCTAGTAACACCAGCTGCAGTGAATACCAAACAGGTTTATACTTAGCAGAGGAAAGTAAATGTAGCTGTACTGAGATTTGAATATCTATTAACAGCTTGTCCGGTGGCTGTGATTAGACTGGCTTCATGTCACTTGATACGTTTCACTCACAAAGTGTTCTGCTTAATATTAAGCTAATCACTGTTTATGAAAAAAAGAAAATCATAAATATCTACAATAAATCAGACTGACCTACAGTATACTAGGTCCATGCCTGATCATAGATAGAATTTATTATTTCCTTCCTCTAGTATCAACACACAAGATGAACTTTCAACAGTTCTGGCATTTAAACCTAAAATTTAGAGTTTGCTTTTGTTCTAGGCTTCTCAATGTGGTTTTTTAAATATAAATCTGTAATTTGTCTGCATTTTTTTGTAGGAAAACAGCTGCCAAATAGTCTTTTGCTGCTGTAGGAAGCATTTTGGTCCATGCCATAAAAGATTACGCCTCTTCTGAATTTCCCACAACAAAATAAAAAGGTACATTTTTCAGATGTTTCAACCAGTGTAGATCACCCATGCATTTTTTCAATACGAATCAATGTACACAGTAGTGACTAACATGATTTCAGCCACACTAGTACCATCTTATGTTGCATTGTGAAGCTATTTGGATTAGTTTCTTTTAGGCTTTAGTCACTACCTGTGGCATTGCCTTTAAAAATCTATGGCAACAAACAAAACATTTTTGCATGGGCAGCGTGCACCAGAAAGGCTGTTCTGGGCTTCAGTGGTTAGGATTCGGGATAGCCTCTCTCAGTTTTACTGCTACCATCCAAGGTGTGGCTGCAGGACAGTGTCACTGCCCATTCACTTATAATCAATTACGTCAACTCAGAGTGGAGCACGGCCTGGTTTTTATCCCAGTTTTACAAGCGTGAGTCGCTCTGGACTGAATATAGGTGAGTGCCACCGATTAGGAGCCGTGTGGAGTAGTGCAAAACTGTCTATGAAATTCTTGCAGTTCCTGACCCAACTAAATTCTGAGGCCAGGACATGCACAAAAATTGCCTTCATGAAACCTCACACTCTTGACTAATAAAAGTGGTAGTAATAAGAAATATCTATAATAATATATAAATTTGGTATTTTATGCCAGGTCATATATTTCCCATTCTTCCAGGAAAACCTGATAGAGAGGAATAACAAGAGATAAAAAAAAATGTAAGTGCCACGTTCAATCTCTGATGGAGATAGGAACATAAAATTCTTCTCTCATCTTTATGAAGTGAGTGGAGCTACTTATCCTCCAGTGTTTAACATTGGAAACACTGCTAAAACTAGTGCATCGTGCCTTGAAAAATGGCTCAAACTTACCTTGCTTCAAGTAATTTTCTGTCTCCTTCAGTCACCAGTTCGCTTGTGTTTGGACATAGGATTAAGGCAGGAATATAAATGTAAAATTGTTACTCTGATCATTCTTCATGTATTTATTGTTCATTATCTCTCATTTTGGGCACAATGATGCAGCACTGCCTAGAAGTGGGTCAAAAATAACACTGAGACTTGTCACCCGTAAGTAAACTGTGGAGGCTGGAGAAGTCGGGTGATGAAACATGGGTTTGTGATTTGCTTGTGTATGGTTTTACCAGTAGCGAAGCCCCAAGGGTCCTCCGGCCCTGGTGGGTGCAAAGCTGCTGCCGCTCCACGTCCCCAGCCGCGGTCAGTGGTGAGGCTGAGCACGTATTGCTGTGTACGCCTTTAGTATGACACGGAGCTGAACGTCTGGAGTGCAGGCATTGTACCACAACAGGGAGTACTCAGTTTAAAGAAATATTTACCTGTGCTTCACAAAGTTGATTTTAGGAAAATTAATGTGGGAGCTAGATATTAATATATAGATTGTTTGAGCCTTGACTACAGGACCCAGTACTTTTGTGCTGCTGAATCTGTGGAAGGACAGCAAGCAAAAGTCGGTGAGGGGAGACGTTCCAGAGCTGACCTTTATCATGCCACTAAGTTACAGGCTTCACCCCCATCACACCTCAGAGGAGCCCCTTCTTGTCATGGTCATCTGTATAGATAGGAAGACATTGACATTCAGAAGGATAGATGCAGTGAGATTGGCTTTAATGTGATCATTGCATGTATCATTAATTTTTTTGGGTCCCAGCATCTGAGGACTGTCTGGGGTTTATGTTACAAGGCTGTACGGGCTCATGGTGTAGAAACAGAGAGTAGAAAGGCTCTATTAAGATTGTCAGTTGTAAAATAAAATCCCTCTTAAAAAAGTTATTGAAAATAGCTAAACTGTATGATATAAAATATAAGCTATTTATCCATTAGAAAAAGATAAACAGTTGCCTATGAAGGTCTAACAGGCAAGGTGAGGGCATAGCAATGTAGGCTTTCTTCATTAAAAAACAACAACAACAACAAAAAACTCCAAAACACTCAGCATAAATTATTTCTGGAATCTATTTTCTCTGCTGGCAGATGACAGTGATTGTACTAATTATAGTTAAATTTTCTGCAGAAGTTTATGGATAATGTATGAAATTAAAATAGTGCTTCAGATTTTGTTTGTCAGATGTTAAAATTACAGAGAGAAAAACTTTATGTGAACTTTCTGAGAGCAGTAATCTCAGGAAATGGGCAATCCAAGTTCAGCATTGTTTTGGCATTACATTCTCTTTGCAGTAAAATGCTGAACAGATGTATCTGATAGCAGTTGTAACCTATTCAGAAGGAAGAGTGCCAGTGCTAACCTACCACTGGTAGAAAGCAATAAAGTGTCTCTGGAACCTGTTCACTACATATGGTTTGCCTGAGGTTACTGTCTTGCCTCTCTTACAATGTTACCCAATAAATCACAGAAAATATGGATTCATTTTGATCTTAAATGAAATAAGACAAAAAATTAAAAAAATAAAGAGCAGATTGCAAGGACTGCTAAATATTTTCATTTCAGACATGAAGTAAGCCATTTATAAGGCTAAACTATTTTTAAAAAAAAACCCTAAAATAATGCCTCTAAAATGTCTTTATTGTTGCTTAATATATTTATTTTCTTTTCAGAAAGAAATGCTATGCAGCCAAGACTTATACAACATCTGCTGTGTTAATTATCAATATATTACTAAGCCCTCAATTTCCTTACTGAAACATAATTCTTTAAAACATTACGAGAAACAATGGATTTAGGAGTATATCACTTGGGGATTTGATGTACTGTCTGATTTAGATTCTTTCATTCTGGCCAGATGGAGTTCATAAGAAGTTGTGTGGGGGGGAAGTCTCTAAACTATTGCCAAAAAATCTCTACTGCACATGCAGGATTTGCAAAAATGGTGAAGGAACAGGTTATCCAACGGTGGCCTGTAGGGAGAAAAAGAATAGATTTTACATGAAATCAGTTATGTTCTTAATGGAAATTCAAAAGTAATTCTGCTTCAGACTGAAGAAAGCATGTTTCACATATGCTGCAGCTTCTATTTGAAATCAACCATGTGCTTAATCCATTCCCGTACCAGTTTCTACAATGGTGGTACTTAAAATGCCATGGAGCAACAGGTAAGGAGTCAGAGTTTTCCTATGGTATGCATCAAAGACTAGGACTTTGGAAGATAAACCAAAGGAATGAGATAAATGGTCAAAAAAGGGTGCATATTTGATTTTAAATTACTTTCAACTGGGAAAAAAGAAAAAAAAACAAAACAAAACAAAAAAAAAACAAAACAAAACAAAAAACCAACCAACTAAAAAACCAAACCAAAACAAAACAAAAACAAAAAAAACCACGGTATAGTTTCAGCTACTTAAGGTGGGATTTGCATCATCTACTTCTGAGCTTGGCACTTTGACCTGCCTTTAAGTCAAGAGAGAGGAGACACCAGTTTCAGTAAGCCAACAAACTTGTTTTTGACAATTACTGTGCATGAGAAAAAGTACTTATATTTCTATATGTTTATATATATATGTTTATATGTTTGTATTTTTCCATTGATGCTACAGGCGGCCTAGAGAAGCGAGCTCAGATTTTTGGTGTTTACTTTGGCCGGGTGAATCTTTCCCCCACGGCCACTAATATGTCACACTACTGCATTTATGCTGTGAACACAAATGAACTAAGAGGCAGTGCAGCTTGATTGTTTTCTTAATTTATTTTTTCATTTACTGAACACACGATCCTCTTCAGAGAGTGTAAGTTGTCCTGGAATTCAGTAGTCAGGAGTCAAGCCCAGGCCAAATGGCATTTACATTCATTTGGGTAATGGGGTGAGATACAGAGACATTCATCTTTGGGTCTAGGGTGTACTCTGGGTAGGTGAACCTTGGACCATCTTATTAGACTTACCAGTTTATTAGACGTGCCTCATGTGGATGAGTCTTTTGGGCTATGCAGAGATTTGACGTGCATTAATTTTCTTTGCAGCCAAAGAGATTTTTCCTCAAGAAATATATTAATTTATTACACTATATTGTATCTAACTGTTTATATGTTTAAAAATATGTATAACATTCTTCAGGCCTTCAGAAAATGTTTTTTTAAAAAAGGACTGACTATATAAATAAAGAGAAAATATGTATTTCTCAAGTGCTACAATTAAGATTCCTTTACCTTTCATCTTGGCAGTTCTTCAGGAACAAAAATTTTGGTCTTTAGGCACAATGGGCCTCATTCCTGGTGGTCATAAATCAAGTCAAAGTAACTCAGGGGATTTATACCAGAGAAGGATCTGCACCGCTGGGTAAAATTATTCCCAAAGGAAGATTCTTGGTGTAATTCCAATGAATTAATTGAATAAATGTGTCCCTTTAATCACGTGATTACAAAAAAAAAAAAAA
>VXBL01003978.1:953362-1036172 GCA_013400195.1 Aramus guarauna
AAAAATCTGGTTTCCTCATATGTGATGTTACTGCCTCACAGAAAGAGATTTCTAATTTGCTCTTTCCTGTCTACTCACTGGCTGAATTAGAACTAATAAGATGCCTTCAGCTGGTTTTCTTCTTTTATCCAGCCAATATTATTACCTTGTTACTTCACACTATTAAAACAGTGAAATATTTTGCCCGTAAATAAAGATTGGTTTCTCAGTAGGCTTAAAATCTTTATGAGTTTTTATTAGAAAATATATATACCTGTACCAAACAATCTTAAATGCAATCTGTAGCATAGCTCAACAAAGCTATATTCTTTATCTTTCAAATTATCATCTCTGTGTGTTAACCTAATATCTACAAAGAGATGGGGAAACTGTAAGCTTTTGGAATAAAATAGTAAGTTATGAGGAGTAAGATATAGGTTAGGAATTAATTTGATCTTGCTTTTTCTGTTCTTGGAACGGAACAAAATATATTATAAATATTCTTGAGTTTTTGTAGTCCTTTGAAACTGCTGATGTTTATAAGCAAGTTTCCTCTACTTCTGCAAGTCTGAAATGATGCAACAGTAATAATTTTTGCTTGAAAATTAGTATCTTATTTACTCAAGAAATCTGAGGCCCATGCAGAGCATTTACAGTCATATGTTGAACTCTGTGGAGACAGTTACTATCATCTTTTTGCTATATCCCAGAAAATAAAATTATTAATATGAGATGGATCTACAGATGCAATAAATAACAATTATGATAAAGAAACATAGTTAGTCTACTGAAGACAGATTTTGCTATTTTCTCCTAGAGATTTGTTCGGATCACATGCAGTTTATAAATGAAATAGCTGTTTTTGACACCAGAAAATGTTTGTTTTCATGATTTAATACAAAAATCAAGATTTTCTGCTAACTTTAATTTGAAGAAATTATGTAGTGAAGATCAAATGCAAGACTTGGACAACTTCAAACTCATACAGGTTTTCTTTTTCCAACCTTTTTTTAAAAGGTCCTGATTTATTGAAATGTGAATCAGCAGTAAAAAGGGTAATATACAATTAAATGCACAAACCCTATGTTTAAATAAAATGCAGGTTGTGACACAAGCTGACAAAAGACAGGAAATTTAAAGTTAAGGCTGTAACTCTGGCTTTATGTCATGTCATGGAAAAACAGAGACCATTATAGATAGAGTGTCAGCCTTAGCTTTCAATTTCCTGGCTTTTGTCAGTTTATGTCACAATGTTAATTATGTTTAACATAACTTTAAATTTAATTTCCTTGTCTAGTTTCTATAGCTTCTTGTTGTTGCTGCTGTTGTTATAAGGGAAAATAAATTTCAGTACAGTTAAGAAGGTATGTGTTATTTAGTAGAATGGTTTTGTTTTCTCTTTTTTTTTTTTAAGTTGTACTGGTTTTGGCTGGGACAGAGTTAATTTTCTTCACAGTAGCTGGTGTGGGGCTGTGTTTTGGGTTTGTGCTGGAACCAGCGTTGCTAACCCAGGGATGGTTTGGTTCCTGCTGAGCAGTGCTCACACAGAGCCAAGGCCTCTTCTGCTCCTCACACCTCCCCACCAGCCAGT
The DNA here is from genome assembly GCA_013400195.1 of Aramus guarauna. NCBI lineage: Eukaryota > Metazoa > Chordata > Aves > Gruiformes > Aramidae > Aramus > Aramus guarauna. The sequence goes on from VXBL01003978.1 coordinate 954,933, forward strand.
GGGATGGCTGGGGGTGCACAGGGGTTGGGAGGGGACACAGCTGGGACAGCTGACCCCAACTGACCACAGGGATGTTCCATACCATATGATGTCATGCTCAGCATATAAAGCTGGGGGAAGAAGAAGGAAGAGGGGGGGTGTTCAGAGTGATGGTGTTTGTCTTCCCAAGTAAGTGTTACGCATGGCGGAGCCCTGCTTTCCTGGGGATGGCTGAACCCCTGCCTGCCCATGGGAAGTAAGGAATGAATTCCTTGTCTTGTTTTGCTTGCACATGTGGTTTTTGCTTCCCCTATTAAACTGTCTTTATCTCAGCCCACAAGTTTTCTCACTTTCGCTCTTCTGATTCTCTCCCCCATCCTGACAAGGGGGAGTGACTGGCTGCGTGCGGCTTAGCTGCTGGCCAGGTTTAAACCATAACAAAAGTGAATCAGGTGTCTCTCAAAGCTGTAATACATAACTTGGAAAGCTATCTTTAAATATCCCATTATTATTAATTAAGAATTTCTATCACTGAATGTTTTTGATCCACTTATTGAAGACTGGGTTCTATGTATTTTTGCAAAAGCCTTTTGCATAACAAAACAAAACAAAACAAAACAAAACAAACAAAAAAAAAGGCACTAAACCTATGTATACTAATTCTCAGCCTATCACAGTTTTAAGGCCAGAACAGATATCCTAGATAAAGCAAAACTATGGTTTCTTAGGTGTTATAATTAGTGAATCATGTTCCATGACATAACAGCTTAGTGACTCCAGCCAACGCAGTCTCCTTGCACAAGGCTTAACCATGAGAGGAGGAGACTGGCCTTGCTGTCCCTGCCACAGGCCCTGAAAAAGTTGGTGTAAAAAATATTAGGTGTTTGCTCACTCTGCTCTGAGTAAAAACTGTAGGACCAAGTCTGCGATTTGAATATTTTAATCTGCATTAAAATGAACGTATTGTAATCTCTTTGAGAATATTGCTATGGTGGTCAGCGTGAGATATTACCCAGACTGGTCATCACTTTTAAAAGACTGATGTGTGCATGGGATGGTTTATTTATGCCTCTTTAAAGTACAAAGTTCTTAATATCAAAGACACTTGGGGCACTGCCTTGTTATCAGAAATGTCACTGTACGGTGGACCAAGAATAGACTCTATAGATATTTATGAGGGGAATACTGAAGGGCAGGGATCTGGATCGGTTGCCTGATGAATTTTACAATATGAAATTTTGCATGTTATTAATTTTTTTTAATATTAGAAACTTATAAGTTGCCCAGAGAAAATGAAGTTAAAATAATTTCATGCCATTGCAACTGCTTCCCTTGGAAGTTCTTAGTCTCTATAAGCACTGGTGACCAAATTATTTCCTTGTGAGTTGGTACTATTATAAGGAAATACTTCCACACCCTGCTGACATAATTCTGCCCTCTACTCTTCTGTTGAATTCCCTGTTGGTTTTCATATTTCAGTAGAAAACAGAACCATTTATTTTAGAGTACTTTTCATTACCAAAAAATAGATATACTTATGTATGTATGTATTTAATTTATGCAGGACATAAGGACATTTGTGTTAAGGGCAATTGATTTTTACCTAAAGCAGGAGCCCCTAGGTACTGGCCATAAATCTGATCTCGCTTGGTGAACTCTTTGAAGTATTGTATCTACCTTGGAGCTGAAATCTTGTATCATGCTATCCTTAGAAACCCGAATGCAACACAGTGACTTTCGAAGTGCTTATTCCCCAGCTTGCTGGCTCTTCGGGAGCTTGTGGTTGGTGCGGCTGATGAAAAGCCTTTAAATCCATTGGAACTGTGAATTTAGAATAGGAATCTTTTGGGTGTATAAATAAATAAATTTCCAAATAGCAAAAACTGACAACAAACTTTTGTCTCCTCTAGCTTGATATTTCATTACAACTAAATGGGACAACTTTTCTCCTTGAATTATGGGAACTGGACAGGCCAAATTAGCACTCCTTGAGGAATGCCAGATCTTGGATCCTTCATCTTGCTTGGAGATTTTGCCTCCTGATGATTGCTCGTGTCTGCTTTCACTCTCCCTGTTCAACAGGAAAATTCATCAAGTCTCAGTGACTTGCAAATAGGTCAAGCTTATATGGCCAGCTTTTTGTCTGACTAATATAGATCTTTTAAAATAACAGATAGGTTTCAGATTTAACCTGTATGTACTTTAATGTTGTACTTTAGTAGCTTACAATTCCTGAAATGGGCAAAAAAATCCCCCAACAGTGGACATAGATTTTGTAGTAAATCACGAACAAATATGCAAAAACAGTATAAGTAGATGACTTAAATTACTTTATTTCCTGTTTCACTACTGGCAAAAATCCATGGAATAGACTGTACTTGAAGATCTTTGAAACAATCTGTTTTCTATAAGAGGTCAGGTAGCTTAATTGATCTCTTTACTATTAAATTGCTTTCAGTATATATATATATTTAATAGCTAAAGTATTTGTGAGTTTAAGAAAAGTTTTGTTTATCTTAAATACAATAGATTTTTCTTTTCGATAATGTTTTGTAATACTGCTCAATTTCAATACAGTGAAATAGTTTTGAGTGATATATTCAGAATAAGAATCCCACTACTCTCTGTATTAGGAATCTGAGTAAATGAAAACTGAAGTCAAAGAAAGTCTTTCTACAGACAGCAGTGTGCTTTAGCCTGGGTCCCAAATTAGTTTTTTGTCTGTCATTTGTTTTTATACTTTTTGCACACACTAATATAATTTGTTGTCACAGTTTTGGGTTGGGTTTGTTTTGTTTTTTTGTCAAACACTGCCACTTAGATTCATTTCCTTGTGTCTCTAGCATTTATACTTCTGGTTGCCGTTTAAATGTTCCCAGCAATCTAAGATACTCATAAGAAAAGGCATGGCTTTTATAGAGAATAAAATTTTGACTGGTAAGTTTATGTGAATGTATCATTACATTAAAAAAATTGACTTTTTTTTTTCTGTAACTGATAATAATAAACCTCTCTGATGAGCTATAAAGTACTGGTGTGGAAAGCTACTTCTTAGTCACCACTATATTACTAGAGTGCCATTCACTGAAACAGTAGTTTTTATAACTTACCTGTTAATTTTGTATGTTGCTATTTTTTTTTCAGTAACCCAAGACCTGTATGTTTAAAAATTAAACATTTCTCTATAAATGTTTTAGAATGTAATCTGACATGTTCTAGCCTACAAGTCTTATTTTGTTCTACAGTTTCTTGTTATTGTCAAGATAGAGGCAAGGCTCAAAAGGGGAAGCTGTGCTGATAAAATGTTCCTTTTTTTATGTCACCAGCATTTCTGCTTATTAGTCTTTGTTTCCAAATTCCTTATTTACCACATTCAGCAAGGCTGGGAACTGCTGCAATAAAAGCTACAGCTGTTTCTCCTTTTTTTCTCATTTTGGCTTCTGCTAAATATGTCCCAAATATGGTCAACAATGGTCTGTCTACCTAAGAAACAAGAATCAAAAGTCTCTTTTGTTTCATTGCATTCCTCCCTTGCTGCCCCCAGAGGAGTGGGTTTATAGCACTTATAGCATGTCAACAGCAGCAGTCATGAGGAAGACTGTAGGTCGTAATCTCCTGTTAACGCTTCTAACCAGAAACTCTCTGGGGTGGCTCCAGACTCCAGCGCCAGCAGCACCAGATGCCCCAGTATCCATGTGTGCTGGTGTCTGCCCTTTTACCACTTTTAATAGTGAGTCACTGTTGGGCCAAGAGGTCCTGAGGTGCCCCCAAGCTGTCCTGGTGCATTGCCTCCAGAATGAAAAAGAGGTACTGGCTCTTGTTGGGCAGGCTCCACCAGGAGTTCATGGCTGTGGGTGCAACCTCCAGCCTGTGATTTGACACTGAGGGGACACCAGCCACCTAGGTTTCTTTGCAAATGTGCTTTTGTTCCGTTGGTTCTGGCTCGGTGGACTCTAGGTAAATTTCTGATATGAACAAGAAAAAGGCCTGGTTTTGGCACTCAGGTGAGCCCACCCAAAGCTGCTGTTCTCCCTTTGTAATGTTACCTATTTTATACTGACAACTGTCTACCGAAAAGGAACTTTTAAAGCACGGCTTCCCTTTGAGGACCCGAGAATGAATTATTAAAATAACACTTTGTGAACTACACATTCTGTCTCACACATGTATTGTCTCAAGATGATCAGGCTTTTTGTATTGTGACATGAGAGGAAAAAGTTGCTTTGATGTTGGAGAAAATGCAAATTACCTAAAAAGAAAAAAAAAGAAAAAAGAAAAAAACCAAAAAAACAACAAGCTCAAGCTACTACGCTCTTTGTTCTGTAGACAGGAATTGAAAGAGACAAATGAATCTGTTTTCTACTCATGCAACCTCGATGTGGCCAATAGCTGTTTTTGCCGTCACTCCTTCCACCATGGAGCCTGACAGAGATCTGTTTGTTCCCATGGCTGCCTGAGATTGAAGTCTCATCCCTACTTTTTAGTAGCCAAAGTGTGTGGCATAATGGAAGGCGGCAGCATGTTTCTCTTGTTTTTCTTTATGCATAATGAACTGGGGCAAAGATCTAATGACTTATTAAAAAAACTTTTTTTCAACCAGACCAATCTGGTTGAAGAGCCAAGACTTTATTGAAGAAGGTGGGAATGCATGACTGAGGTGAAAAGAACACAAGGAAAACTTGAAAGTCTCATTTTAGAGGCAGGGTTTTGTTTGTTTGTTTGTTTGTTGGAGGTTTTTTGTTTGTTTTTTTTTTCATGTAATGTAATCTTGGGATTGTATTTTCAGTTCCAGTTGACCCAAATACAATGTGAGATGAGCCATGGTTTATCATACCAAGTCTTCCAAGGATCCATGCTGGAACCTTTTCAAGGTAAGTCACTGCCTCAGGACCTAGAAAGCAGGCATCACTGTGCACTTCTTACAGAAATTACGAGTTATTAGCAGTTGAAGTTCATTTACACCTTTTAATATATAAATAGATAAAAGCAGTACAGGGCAGCATCAAGGTGGATAGTCCTTTTAGTATCTGAATTGCCACAATAAGAAAGGACAGCAGTAGAAAATGGACATGGGGGCCCATTTTAAAGTAGGCAAGCTGTATCAATGGAGTACCTGTCAACTTTATATGAATTTTCATGCAATTAGTAATGAGATGTCCAGACTACCATTTCCCAACTAGCTCCTTCTTAGATTTATGTGCTGGTCCTTGTAAAGAGACAGTACTGACTAGTGAAGGTATTCTCTGTGTGTGGAGTTGGGATAGGTGGAGACGTAAAATGATAATCACAGTTACTGTGTTTCCATTGATTATAATCCGGTTTACTGCAGTGAAAATTTCCCGAGACTCCCAGATAAGACCCACAGAACCTGAGCTGCAACACGAGTGTGTTTTTTTTCAAGATGCAGTTATGACATACCTCTTCTGTACTAAAAACTTTTAGATGTTACGAAATAATTAGTATTTTTCAAGAGGACCCTAACTGATGATATAATAAAATGTACTTAATCTACCGAAATGTCCGATTCCAGATGATAACTGAAACTGAGGAACTATTTCATTCTTGGTTTGGGGAGAAATCAAATGAAAACAAACCACTGTTGATTTCCACAAGATTACTTACTATTGTCCACTGTGACAATTCACTAAAAGATAGTGTCTTAGTTACTCTTAAGTACAGCGACCTACTCCAGGCTGAGTATTTAAATGGATATTTTAACAAATAGCTATTAAACAAAACCAAAGATATGTCAGCTTTTATGAGTTAAAATGAAGAAAACACTTTTCATCCTCTTCATTTGACTTCTTATTTTGGTTATGTTAGTGAAAGTATTGCTTGTTTAATTTTCAGTAGTCTTTCAATGGAAAACACTAAATATTTGCCTGAAGTAAAAACTTCTGTGCTGTATTACCTTTTTTCTTAGCATAAACTCGAATTTATGAAGTGTAGCAATGATGATACTTTCTTTTGTTTATTCTGGGCTTCAGAACTTGCCAGTACCTGTGAGGCATTTGTTATCTCTTAGTAACTTATCTGTCATACTGGTTAATCGCACCATTGCCCAGTGTTACCAGCTGTATAACCTTGATTCATCTAAAATTATTGTTTGTGAAATTTCCCATATTCCTGATGGAGAGGGCTCCGTGCCCTAAAAATTGAGAGATTTTTAGGTGTTGTGTTTATTATTTTGCAGTCTTCATCAGAAGATTGGTGCTTGAAAACCAATCATATAAACACATGATGGTTATTAAACTGGTAAACAACTACTTAGATTCATAACAATTACTAAATACAACATTATTTGTACAGCATATATAATAAACTTACACTTAAATATAGGTGTGAATCACTGCATAAAGAAAGACCTGTAAGAATGTATGTACCATTTTGTGTTCGTGGAGTTCTTTCTAAAAAGGATAATTTCTTTGCAGGTGTTCTTAGATATATGTTGTGGTTTAACCCGGCATATTTTAATATAAGGAGCACAAGGGAATAATTTAGCATATATTAAGAAAAAAGAGAAGAATATGGGTAATTTTTAGCCATAAAGATGTATTTTATTTTGTAAGTTACTGTTGTAATTTGATGACACGATTGGGAAAACAAATCTAAAGTCTTTGACAAAGCAAAACAGCCAATCTTTGATTTCATCGAATCTCTACTTCAGAGTGTTCAGACTCACTGTGGGGAAATCTGCACTACCTATAAGAGTAAAGCATCACAAAACTTCCTTTACCACCTAGACTTGTGCTGTGATAAATTTACAGGTGGTTTATTATTCTGCCTGCTAATTTTTACCACTTATCAGATCTAAAGCAATGAGGTAAATTCTGGATGAATTCTAGAACTGGGTTACTTACCTTTATTTTGTGGTGTTGGTTTTCTGCGCTAGCGAACATCTTAAGCATTGCAAATAAGTTGAAAAACAGCTTTAGTTGTCAGGATTACCACATTTGGTATCCTTTTCTTTGTTTATCAAATGGGTGTCATTACAGTGAATCTTTCAGTAAATTTCTCTTAAATCTTTACGCCTTTCCCTGTGACCTGAGATTCACAGTATAGGGGCACTTTTTCCTTCTAAAATGTAAAATCAAAAGCAAAGAACTTGGAAAAAGTTCCATCATTATAAAAGCATGTAATAATACTTCCTTTTATTATTTTTTTAAAGTTATTCCCAGTCACTCCTATTTGCATAAGTACTACTCAGACAATTGTCTTGTATGACCTGATAGAGAATTGCTTTCTAGTCTTCTAAGCAGAAATGAGAATTGGCATTTGCAAAAGGAAAGTGGGGGCAGAGCAGTACGATAGTAAATGATGGTAAATAGCCCTACCATGTAAAGCTGGAAGGTGGGAAAGGAAATTACATTGATAACTTTGCTATGGCAAAAGAGAACACACTTTATATATGGAGATAAAAATTTATTATAAGTCTAATTAAAATCTTAACAGCTTGATCAAAAAATCCAAACAGTTACTTTCAGTCCAGTTGCAGTAGTACTAGTGTCTGCAGCCAAAATACTTAACGCATAAAAACCTCTTTGATAATACAGTTCAAATTTTGATGCAAGAACTTGCTTATAGCCGCCCCTTTTCCTCTGGTGCTACGATCAGCGTCGCACTCTCCTCCTGACCCCAAAGGGCAAAGGTCCAGCAGGACGGGAGACGAGGGATTTCAGCAAGTCATCAGCGGCTTGAGTTCTTTCCTGCCGGGAACAAATGCCACGGCAGCCCGGACGAGGCCGTGCAAGTCCTGTGGCCCCATGCTGTCAGGCCAATAAAAAGTCTGGGGCCTTTTATTAGTAAGTGTAAAAAATTGCATCTAGTGGGCTACAAGAAGTCTGCAAAATGTCCAGGCTTTGGCTTAATATCTAAATGTTTTAGTATTGACAGATAGAGGGGAGGTCAAATGGCAGGGGCCTTTGGTGTGCCGTTTGTAGAGGAGTTTCAATTTAGAGAAAAAGGGGATTGTAATGATTTTTTGCTGATCTCTAGCTGATAGCCTTTCCCTCTTTTGAAAGCTCTCGTTTCATTCATGCATTTGACACAAAAATCAATCTAGTACGAGATGCAGCAAGGTTTCATAATCAGCTATTACAAAACAGGAAGACTGAGCCTGGTATCAGAGAAAAAGAGGAATTTCACCGTTGTCTGCAATGGAAAACACTCCAGGATGGTCTTCAAATATTACTTGTCCAGTCATGGTGCCCCTCTACTCTCACCCTTCCTGTATGGCACTGTAGCAGCTAATATGAAGTCACACAATGGAAAAAAAATATAGAACACTATTATTTAACTGTCTTGTTTCTTTCTACTTTTTGCACATTTGAAAGTCCTAGTCTGATAACACACACACACACACACACACCCCCAATAACAAGAAAGAAAATATTAGATCTGCAGTTTAGATAGATTTTTAAAAAAATGAAAAAATTCAAGAAAGCTCTCCTCTTTCCTTTATCTATAATGAGTTTTTTTGTAGGCACAAGTGCCTGGTTTATACCTTAGTGAAGTCAACATCCATCTGTTCGAATAAATCTCATGTGAAGCTCAAACTGGACCCAGACTGAGTTTTCTTTCCTTCTGATTTTGGTTAAACCAATGCATAATTTAACAGACACAGGTGCTACCCGTGTTTGCTTTTTCCCTCCCTCACATTAATGATAACCTATGTACACTTTAAATTTCATTAGCAGTGAGTAGGTTTGATCTGTAACCTGGTAAAAATTTTTAGCTACCGCAAGGTGAATTCAAAACCTGTGTTTTATGTGAAATGGTGGCTGCGTGTCGCTGTGCGTAGCACTGACAGCTTGACTGCTGTAGCTGGAATTTCACAGTAAGTGAAGATCTTCCAAACAGCAATGAGCACCAGCAATAGTCTTAGACTGAAGTTATTTCTATTGATTGGTTCTTTATGTAAAGATATAAAGATGAAAACTGATGGCCATATTATAACAATATGTGGTTATGAAACTCCCATTTAATGGAGTTTTGTATAACTGAGATCAGTATTTAAGCGAGGAAGCAATGTCCAAATTTTCTCATGTATAAGTTCATAGCTGGAAAAACACACTGCCTCGTCTAATTCACCAGTTGATGATCACATCTGGAAAAATCTGCTGTAGATTTTTTTTTAGAGGGCACTTTCACAGATAATGGCTAATATTGCTTGCTGGGAATCCTGATGACGTTGAAAGGCTGAAATCCTTCAGGTACACAAGTTATTCTAGGATCTAAGAACAGTTTGATAACAATGACATACATCTACTCAGACAATGTGAGAAGCAGGCCTGTGGACTAAACTGGGACAGTCACAAGGGGTAAGACGAAGGCCTCAGTGGGGCAATACTTACTGCTGAGGAGTCAGCAAGGCTGGTATTTGGAAAACATGACAGTGTGATATAAAACCACTACCTAATACAAGAATTGTGCAATAGTTAACAAAACTTCTAACAAAGTTGATGAAACAAAAGGTATCTTCTGAAGATATTTTGAGGGTTTTATCTGACATTCAAGGCTCTGGAAAATCCAAGATGGTGTAATCGCTGGACTACATAATTGGTGAAATCAAATTGAGATTGGTATTAAACTGATCCTGAAACATTTTGTGTCAGATGCACATTTGGAGGAGATAGCCAAAGTGCAAATGGTTATTTTACCCTTCATGTTTGTTTGCTACAGGAGAAAACTTTTGAAGCATTAGGAAACTTAAGACTTGCAGCATTTCTGTTGTATACAAGCATCTTCACAAATACTGTCTTCCTTTTCTTATTTTCTGCTTTTTGGTGTTTTTTTTGGTTTGTTTGTTTTGTTTTTTTAAAGGGAGTCATCATCGATTCCCGAAATATTTAATTTAAAACAGCCCTTGAACTGGAGAGACCAGTGTCACTTGCAGAACACTGCTTGTTTCTGTGTCACCAAGAGTTGGCATATGTATGAGTGACCAAACATCTACACCACAGCAAATTTCTGCAACAGCAGATAATAGTTCAAGGCTTTTAAGAGTCACGTAGGAAAAAATAATAACAGTAAATGAATCTTTGTAATGAATCTAGTTCTTCTGCTTTAAGCTTGCTCTCAATTTCTCTCTCTAAAAAAATAAAAAAAGCTAAATGGCTTTTTCAGTGACTGTTTTGGCACTATTATGTCTTCTCTTCACCCCTTAGGAGAGCTTTTACATTTAATTTTGGTGTATCCTGCTGTGGCCATGCTATTACTTAGCTATGACAAGAGTTTTAAAATTACAAACATGTGGGGCTAGGGTTGCTGCATTTTGCCTTAGCCTTTCAAAGTGGCTTGTTGATGCTAATATGCAGCATCCCTGCTGTGCTTTTTTTTCTTATTCTGACTTTCTTTTTTGTTACATTTTGCATGTGGAGCCTGAGTGATTAATATTTCATCAGTTCTTCAGTGCAGCATGACACAAGGATGTGTTGTATTTGGCTTTTCTGGAGGTCTGTTGCCACTGAATTGTGACTAATAGCTGGAGCTGGACATCTAAGGGTTTCATGGGATCGCCATCAAATAGAAACAAACAACTGTTTGCCACATCATTAATCTATAAGAAGTTAATTAAATACTTTCCTCTGAATTTTGAATATGTTATCTTCTCTACAGTATGTCAGAAATTAGTGAGTACTATTCTGATCATGGATACCACTGACTTAGTTCAATGTTAAATGTAAAATTCAATATACAATAGCATAGTTTCATTAGTAAAATGATTTGCCACAAAAATGGCAGTGTTACAAAATTCTACGAATAAAACCTTTCATCTGTATATTTTGACTAGAGATGACATAATGGAATGCATTTTAAAGCTGAAAATTTTTAGAATTTTAAAACTCCTAAATAAAAAAGTATATATACATATATGTGTGCACACACATAAATACCAGATGTCAGTAACACAACCATTTAATCTATAATATATATTTGTTTTCATAAATGAAGTTGAATGCAATTGTTCATATTTAGCTTGAAATCATCTTGTATTTGTAACAAGAAATATTAGGAAAAATATGGTGAAGAAGCTTCAGTATATGACCAGAGAAACCATAATTTCTTTTGTTTTCCCCTAAAATTCACGCATGCATGATGTGATTCCTAAAATAAAGTTTTCACATGCACATCAGATTGCATACTTGGGTTAGCCTTGCAAGCTAGTGACAGTGGTGTTGGTGGGGGTCAATCCAGAGAGAGACCAGAATGCTAAGATGACATCAGGAAAAATAGGAGTTAAAAGTGTGTGTGTGGGGGAAATCAGCTTAGCTACATCTGCAAGAAACTCAGGCTGGAGGGTTCTTTGATTATATTTCTATTAGATAACCTATTTGAGCTACAGCATAAATGGATAATCCACATAAGTGCTCTTATCAGGAGCCTTTGGCAGTGATCTCAGTAGGCTACAATTCTTCCACCAAAACCTCAGTGATCATATTAACAATAAAACAAAACCAGTTAACATTGGTTTATTAAGTTGTATGTACAAATATTTAATTTTTTGTGGTCAGTTTGCCACTGTTGCAGTTACCTGTGTGAATAATTTTGCAGATATTTCTGCTCATTATTTTCAAAACCTAAGGGAGTAGATCTGTACCCAGGCTTGGCCGTGGAAGACAGGCTTAAAGAAACAAAACAAACTGATCTCATATAAACTATTGAGCACAAATATTTGAAAATTATATACTGTATATTCATCTTTTAGAAAAATAAAAGACATTGGAAAATGAAGAGTAAACTACATGATGAGTCTCATCGCAGAACTGTAATGAAACTTGATACTAATACAATGAACTACCTTAAAAGTTCATTATATATATTTTCTATGATCTATAAAAACACAATGAAAAAGATTCTTTTGACTGTTATTCCACTGAAGCCATTTGTAGTGTTATAAAGTTTTCCTCCAAAACTAACAAAGGAAAATAAATTGTGGCAAATGAATGAGAAAATCATAATGTGTTGTCAGTTTATTGGATTTGAATGCAACCAGAGCCATGTGCCTGCTGATTTGGGTATTCCCTAGCGTACAGTTGCCTGTTGGTAAGATCGCTTCTGCTTCCTACCGCCTCCCACCTTTGACCATGTAGTGTGCTACTGGGGGAGAAACTCCGCATTTGGTGTTGCCAGTTCACATTTGTGTCATTATTTTCTTCACAGGCTCTACAATATTTGGGTGGTTTTATTTAAAGTCTATCACAGAAAATTAGGAAGGCCTGTTAAAGGCCAGGTTGGATGGGGCTTTGGGCAGCCTGGTCTAGTGGAGGGTGTCCCTGCCCATGGCAGGGGGGTGGAACTAGATGGTCGTTGAGGTCCCTTCCAACCCAAACCAGTCTGTGATTCTACAATAACCTCAAAAGAACAAAGCAGAAAACCAGGAGAGGTAACATGAGAACTGCTATGATGCTTAGGGAGAGGGGAACAGCTTGTTATTTTCAAACGCTTAAAAGCTGTATTACTCTGCATCGTAACTCAGAGTCTTCGTTTCCATATTATTGTGGTACATTAGCTGCCAAAAAGCACATGCTGATGGAGCACAGTAACTTAAACCAGTCTTCTGTAGCTCAGGGGAGTGCCCAAGCTGTCAGGCTGTTGGGTGTTCAGCAATGTAGGTGTCTTGGTCTGTCCCACAGGAATCATTCCAAGCCGCAGTCGCAATGACTTCAGCCTTAGACTCTTATGCATTGCTGTGTTAAAGGGCTACAGTCATGATGATGAAAAATGTTTTATTAGAAAAAAAGAGAAGAGTTCCAAAGATGAAAACTCCAAGTCTTCGTGTTGGGATAAACAAATCTTCTTGGCTAGGAGATGCCTTCATGAGGTATAAGATTAAGGTTTAACTCCTTGCTCTGAATCATATACAGAGCAATAATTGTTTTGGAAAGCACAGAGTCTCCTACCTTCCTTTTCCATAGTCTTGGTTTGCTTCAGTGGAACAAAAGAATAAATGAATTCTTAAAACTTTTTGTGGTATATAGGGGAAAAAAAAAACAACCCTAAAAAATCTAGGTATGGATGGCAAAGCAATGTCTTTCCTGGAACTGTTTCTCCTCTTGGAGAGGTACACCTTCATGAAGCGGAGGAAACACAGCCAGCTTATATCCCCTTTCACTGGTGAGGCTTGTTGTGAAGAGGTGGATATTGCATTTCCCTGCGGAGCTCTTCACCTGATCGCTCTGCCCACTGCATGGATTTGAGCGCGCCAGAGGCCTGCCTCTAGCTCTTGGCAATAACGTTTTGTGTAAAGGAACGCCGTGCTGATGAAACAGGCGTTGGGACTGATATCCAAAGGCACAGCAATGGCAGTTGCAAGCTTCCCGTTAGTGTTTCAGCTGCATGCCTTACCCTTTTTCTGGCACAGGAACAGTCATAAAACTCTTACGCAGGCTGCATTTCCATTCAGCGTTTGGCCTGCTGAGAGCATCAATTAAAGTCAATTGCAGTGGAGTTTTTAGTTTGGGGAGCTGTATGCAAGAAATATATTGAAACGAGTAATGCATTTTATTAAAGCCAGAAAAATCTAATCTTGTGTAATGTACTCTGCCATCACTTGCTGTACTGTGACTGCAAGATTAAGTTTCAGATCTGTCTTGCTCCTGACCTGGGCTTAATCTGAACACTCAGTATAAATGTATGTAAAACTCCATATCTCATTACTAGTCTCCTGGGTTTCCCCTAAACAAATACAGTGGATTAAAATGCAAGTTCATTAGGTTAAAGTGCTTAATTATCTTAAAACTCTTAGTGTTAGAGTCAGATGTCAGGATTTGATTAGCACTGCAGGGAGGCTCTGTAAGGAGCAAAATGGAAATAGCCATTGTCCTAGTATAGTTAAAATACTATAAATATGTAAATAAGGACACAAATATGGTTCTAGATACATATGCAATATTTCTTAACTCTCAAATGAAATAATTAGCATAAGTTATTTTGATGTATCCCTATCTCTGATCCTTAATTATATCAATGCTACTTTATTTAATATTCCATGACAAGTTGTCATAATCACATTCCTTTCAGTCTTGTTTATTGCCTCCTCTACTTATTAAAGTGCCTTTTATTTGTGTGAAGTGTAGAGGAAAAATTAATATCATTTATTATTGACCTTTAATGCTCCAAGTCACCGAGTTCTGGGACTATCCCACAAGGTGTGATATAACGATGAATTTTAATTTACGAAGATTATTTTAAAATTATTAATTAGCTACCACCCAGGGAAGAAGTGGAAATACCGTGCCTTACGACAAGACAGAACAGTTGTGTGAAAGCAGTCAAGGGATCTGTATTTTCACCTTCCTTGTTTCATTGGCTTTCTTTATTACTCGAGAAGAGTTAGTGTATAGGAAAGAGAGCAGAAGCTGATTTCCAGGAGAGGAAGACCTATGGTCAGTGCAGTGTAAAAGTTTCTTTGCCAGGTGCGCTTGGGAGGAAATGGAGCTTGATGGTTTTCAGAGTACTGTTTGCGATTCAGTCCCTCCAGTACGAGGAAAGGGCCATGCAAACTACCAAACCCCACATTCAGTTTCATTATTCTCTTCACATTCTTGAAAAAGAGCAGGAATCCAACTACTTAATAGCAGCAAACAGGAAATGAAATTGAAAATTATCATTAGATTAATCCTGAGCTTGCATGTCCATGAAGTTGTTTTACCTGGCTATTCTTAGCTCCAAAGGGCAGCTGAGTCAGCTATATTTTTTTCTGTGTTAGGGCTCTTTTTTTTCCAGATGGTCTTTTTTTTTTTTCTCCCACATATGTATTTTATTCTTAAGGTGTGGTTATTTTCTCTTAAGAGCTTCAAATATTATTTTTTTCTAACTCAAGATGAAACCTGCCACATAGTACTGCAGTGCAAGGTTCCTAACCGGTGCTGCTCCAGGTGTGTAAGTGGCTGTGGTTTACAAAGGCCGAGGCGATGGGAGCTAAGTGCGCCTTTGGCAGTGCCCGTTGCAAACCACGGTTTGTGCCAGGCAGTGCGGCATAAGAATTTGATGTGGTTTTGAGATGAAGCATCTCATCTCTTCCCTTTGGATGCCCAGTGTGTTGCACGATATTCATGATGGGTCTGCTCCACTGAGGCTGAGGTATTTAATCTGCAGCTTGCTGACGGGTTTTGAGACCTGTTAACAGGGTGAGGTTCAGGGAGCAGCCTTCCAGCCTATTTCAGTCCCCAGTGTGACAGCTTTGCTGTAGGAATATTTCACCTGCATGCCTCTCTCTCTCTTAAATGACACTGTAATCAGATTTTTTTACATGACATCAAAAGGGTTCTGTAAATAGATAGTGCAAAATCCTGCCCCAGGGAAGGAAACAGCACTGCCGTTGGAGGGAATGACAGCCGAATGCAAGTGTTTGGCTTGGTGGTCTCGAGGGCAGAATTCAGAAGGCAGGGCTGAACCTGATCATACTCCTTTATACAAATCAACTGTATCCACACACACGTGCCTCCAAAGAAAGAGAGGAAGTCAGTTGAACAGTGGTTGTAGCAGTGGGCATTTAGTCCTTTGAATAATAATGACTCGTATAGAGATATGTTTTTTTTTGGTCCTTGTTACTCCTCGAGGAGCATAGGGCTGCAACACTATGGCACCGAACCTGGTGGGATAGTGTTGTTGCAATTTCTGTAACAGATTTTGTTTTTTACATGATTGGGTTGTTAGCCCAAAGCAAAACCCCCAACCTGGAGGGCCAGGGTGCAACATTTTAGTCTGGCCCGACAAGGCACGCAAGCCACCACACCACGACAAGGTAAGTTGCACCAACTAGTGGTGCGTATAGAGATAATATTGAAAGTAAAAAACACTCATGGTAGGAAGATCTTTTCCTTTTCCTTTTTTTTTTTTTTCCTTCCCCCTACAGGATTAATGTCTCTGTGTCTACAAAAAAGAACAACAAAAACATTTTCTCTCAAAACCTATGTTTGGAAGAAAATCCAACTGAAGGCAGAGATTGCAAGTTAAATTTTATCATCAACATCTTGTAATTAGTATTTGAAATACTTTAAAAGGTAAGGTTGAAGATGTGAAATGACATCCCATGTTGCTCTTTTCTCATTTATCCTCAGCATTTTTGATTGCTTCTAATTCTCTTCAGGCTTCAGTCTCCGCTTTGAGACCCTATATGCACACGTTCTTTCTTGCACTGATGACTGCCTGAATTTTCTGTCGCTGACCCTAAAGTGTCTTCATGCAGGCGCGTTACCACTGTAAATGTATTAACCTTTGGGTTTCTGTGGATGTTTATAATTTTACTCTTCTTCTCTTATGAGCAGAAAGGAAAAAGCGGAAAAGTAGAAGCAGCGAGATGGTTAACTGGCTCCAAGACAGATGTTCATGTTGCTCTAATTTTGACAAAAGTACATTGGCTTCCTGTGAAGCAAAGGATTGATTTTTAAACATAGTATTTGCAGACCAAGCACTATGTGGCTCAAGTCCAGCTCTCTTGAAAGACTTATTAACAGCCCCTCACATTCTCTTTGTTCTTTTGAAAATCATCAGCTGCTTCAGACACCTACTGTAGCTTCCTGCGGTTCATATGCTGGCATTGTTTTAATGGTTGCTTCTCTTATTTATTGAACGTCTATGCTTTAATTTTAGACATTTTTAGAACATTTTTTAACGTTCTTCATTAGTGAATTGCAAGAAGCCACCGTATTTTTTCTGTAAACAAGAATTTGCTCACAATTTCTTGGTTTATGTTTTTCTGTTATACAATCATGGGATTTTTTCTTCCAGCCCCAAAACATACTTTTAAGAAATAATTTCTAGATCTTCTTTTTTAAAATGGTTATGAATAAAATTATTAATATTTTATCTTGTTATAAATTTCATTTTATTTTTTTATGTTTTCTTATTATTAGTAGTTTATTTGTGAACAGCTTTATATAATTCTCAGGCATTTTAGCAATAAAATATTACCAACTTGCTCTGATACATGCCACAGGTTTACATGTAATAGTAAAGGAAAACCATCAAGAATCGGTTTTTATGGGCTACAGCAATCTACTATATATTTGCCCTCAAACACTATAGTTTGTGAGCAAACTTTATGATGGTGATGATATTGCAGACATGTGAGAATAGGTCTAGGCCTTACAATAAGACATATTTTTTGCATATTTGTTTATAAGTCTATTGTTTATTTATTTAGGCATTTACAAATTTATTTCTATATTTATATGTAAAAGAAATTCCTCTCTTCCCTTCACCTTGATGTGTGCTAAATGTGTGCAACTGCCATTAACTGCAACAGTGTAAACACAGAATAAATCCTTTAGGTTTTGTATTTCCATTTCCAAAATACTCATATTATTTCAGTAAATGTTTAATTTATCATTTTCTGAAGTTAAATCCAGAATTGAATAAATATATATTTAAAAAGATGTTTGGCCTCAAAGAAAAATTGAGGCAAAACTAAGAGTAAAAGAAAACATTCAGCTTTTATCACTAATTGCCTGACTTCCTTATTTTGCATAAAAATATTCTAACAATAATCTAACATTCCAATTGCATTCACTTCTTATTCACTTCTCTTAAAAGGGTTCCTCATGTTATCACTTGTAACATGCTTGAAGCAAATTGACTGTAGCGTACAGGTGCTGAGAATCAGTCTTGAGGAAGGGATTACCTATAGGAAAACGTAAGGAGAAGGATGTTGCCATTCGCTTTCAAATCCAGTGTTACCAGCTAACATCTTTTTAAAATGCCCTCCAAAATAAAATTGTTGTTGTCCTGAAGAAAGAAGTGCTGCTAAAATTTCAGAGCAATTTACCATGTTTTTCTAAATAGTTTTCCTAGGATATATGCAGCTGTACAATATTTTTATCTCATTCTTTTTCTTTTCTTCTCTGATTTCAATGCATAATATTGTAGAACCTGAAGAAAAATCATCTGTGAAACTGAAAACTGTCATGGACTATCCTTTGGATAGGGCTGCTAGCCTTTATCCAAGCCTCCAATGATGGTTTCAGAAGGCAAGTAATTCTCAGGGTGATTTCTTTTCTCTCTCTCTCTCTCTCTCTCTCTTTTTTCCCCCCATTTTGTTTCAGAAAGTAACTTTTCTTCTTTATAAGCAGTGAAATTGATCCCATTTTATCACAATTTAGATCTTCTAATTCCCTGCAGCAGACTCAATCTGCAGTGTGTTATGTTTGACGTACTTGAGTCAGGGCTTAAATTCAAACTTTTATCCCTGTTTAAGGCGGCAGAAAAATCTACTGGCATAAATTGACTGAACCTCACTTTCCAGATAAAAATGTCACTCCTTTAAAACTCGGTAACATCAATGTGCAAAGTACCTTCCCGATGGACTGTAATAGAGGTTTCTTATCAGTTTTATTGCTCTTCACCTCTCACTGACTTGTAAAATACTGCATGTGATTCAGTTTATTTATTCGGAATGCTGTGAGAATGGTCTTTCAAAGCAGGGTTTGCTATTTTTAATTTTATTATTTTACAGTAAAAGTATAAGGGCTTGAAAATATACAGTAGGAGAGGCATGGACAAACACCACAGATGTTTTACAAATCAAACCCATTATGTTTACACTTATGTTGAAATGGGAATAGAGAAGAGAAAGGCCAGTTACGATTCAGCCTATAAACAATTTTTTTGTGGTGACTAATCATTACAAAAAATAGATAGGCATATTTTTCATACCAGTGCTGCTAACCATCCTTCTCTCAGGGAAAATTACAAATGAAATGTTAAGTCTCCTTTAGAATATGATGGGCTGTGTAGTACCTTTTTTCCTACCAGGCTCTCCAAGAATCGTAATGTTGGGGAATGTTAGAGGTATGGATAAAGAACACTTAAACATATACTTACAGTAAAGGATGAAGAAGGCAAAACAGAGATTCATTCACAGAGTAAAAAGCATGGGTTTTGGCTAGGGAGGTATTTCTGCAGGGTATACAGTGGCTACAGCTCTGCCAAAAATTATCACCTGCGGAAAATCACACTTTGTAAGTTCTCAAAGGAGTAGAACATTTTTTGCCCTGCAGCTTTTCTTCTTTCATGAGGAAGAGACTGTTTCATGAAGCATAGATCATTTTTGTGTGTGAATACTTGTTAAAGGTAAAATACCCCACAACACTTCCATCCCAGGGCTAGACTATGAAAGATACAGGCATCTACTGGCTGAGTGCTGCAACATCTCCCTGTTAGGTCCCTGGCCTTGGTGGCACCTGAAGTTGAGGATTAAGCGCCTGCGTGGTGTGGCCTAGACAGATCCGTGATGTGTAGGTCTATCCGCGTGTCTCGGGCACCGCAGTCAGACGGCGCCCGCAGTAACATCTGCTGCTCATCGCTGGACGCAGGATACCAGGGGGGTAAATCCTTGGCCAGAGTCAATATCCATGGCCAGAGCTGTTACTTTGCTTGTATGGCCGTCCCCACAAGCTGGGAATGATACCACCGCTCACTCATTAAACAAACAAACAAATAAATGAATTTGAAGTGTACTTTGCTCTCTGTCCTTGGCACCTGAGCCAAGATTGATCCCAGCCCTCTCTCTCCATGTGAAATCCACAGCTATAGCCCCGCATCACATTTTCCCTTTAAAATGAGACCACTGTTAAGAAAATGTGATGGTTGTGATTATAAACATACCTATTTTGTACTAGAGTTCCCCTAGCCTGTTTCTAATTTCAAAGTTGTTCCAGCAAGTAGGGGCAAGCCAGGCTGGAGGAATGGGACCATTCCCCGTCCCCTCCTCTCCGGTGCCAGGAAGAGATCTGTCAACTCAAACATAATTTCCAGCCAGTGCTCAGCATACTTGGGAGGAAGGATTTTTGGAAGCCAGTGGCTAAAGCCCACCTGCTTTGCACTGACTAATGAGGTTTCCCCCCTGCATCTCCACTCCAGGAAGCATCTTATTGTCCTACAGAAGCTGGATCACAAATACACGTGTTGATTTCTTGGGAGAAAATATGACTCCTCCCAATAAATATTTTCCAGTGAATGATTTTAGTGGATTCTAAAGAGCTGTGTAAGCTTTAAGTTTTACTTTTGATTTGAATTTCAGTAACTAGCATGATAAAAATATGAATCTCCTAGGTAGTTAAAAATATACTCCTTTTTGATCTCTCAAGAATTAGATCAACATTATAAAATAATTTCAGCTTGCTAAGAAGTCTTCCTTAGTTTATATCACTGTGAAGAAATAGAACGTTTAAAGCTTCTGAACTAAAATTGAAGTCACGTATCCCAAGTATTTATACATATACATACAGACTTATGTACACATATGTATATAAATGGTGGACAATATGGATTCTTTTGCTCATAACATTTTATATTACCTGAATTTTGTTGTGCAACGTGTTGAGCTCAGAATTTTGAAGTGCCTACGTCAACGAGGCAGGGGAAGCATTTGGAGAAAAACATTTCTAAGTGCAATTCTTTACAAATAGGGTTCTTGTGGGTAACATCATCTTCTCTCATGTAAAAACAGAAAGCTTGCAAGATGAACAGATGTTCCAAAAATTACTCCAGACTAGAAGATAATAAAATACACACTAATGTCCCATCAAATGTGTTAGTTTTGTACAAAAGTAGGAAGACTTGGAGTGGCATCAGAGTACAGAAGTAAATGAGAAATAAGGAGATAAGGAAAAAAACCTGATTTTAATTTGAATCTCTTGAGAGCAGAATAGATAGGAATTCACAGATAATCATAGGAATTAACATGATATGAGACATAGAGAATGAATGAAAAATAGAATTAGCACACAGACATTTTCCAAGCTCAGGGGAGCCGCATCAGCAGCGAAGTACAGAGTGATAAGAAAAAGCCCCTGTGCATAAGAGAATGAGATGAATGCTTCTTATGACTGTTTCAGAAGATAGAAAACAAGCAGCAAGGAAGAAAACAGTACAGGATTCAGGGGTTTGTCCCAAAAACCTTCTGAGGTGACTGGTATTGTTTTGCCCGGCATTTTGAGACCTTCGTCAGAGATCCCTATCTCTAAATTGAAGCCACTGGCAGCAAGGGGAGGTTGTTTCCCCTGATGGGATTGACAGTATGGAAGTTGTACCGAGTGAGCTATTTCCAGCATAAATAGAGCATTCTTGCTCTTTCATACGGGAGACAGAAGAGATATCACTTGCAGCACTGTGTGCAATTCTTGTTGCCTGTGTTTGGGAAGATTAAGTGAAAGTGTAACAGAATGATTGAGGAAGCGGGAGCCTGGCTTATAGGGGCAATGAAAGCACCCAGCAAAGTAAAAGCCGTGTTTAGCTGTATAAAAGACAAGCATGGAGCAGGGGGAAATTCTTCTCAGTTAAAAGATAGCACTTGTCAGAGGACAAATAGAGATAACCTCAGCATATATGAATTTATGCTGAAAATTAAAACCAGCTTTCAAACCCTCAGAGCAATGAGACAGGAAAAAATAGGTGCTGGGAATCTAACTGGCTGCAATATTAACCTTGTTGCAGGAGTGCAGAAGGGACTGTTTGACGTACCCACCTAAAACAGGAGAAGGTCCCTTTCGGCCTGTTTCCCGTTTTCTTGAGAGTCTGAACTTGCAGCAGAATATTTCAGCTAAATACTTGGGAAATCAGTGTCTCAACCTTCAGCAAAAGTGTCTGTGTTTGCCTTCCCAAAAGCACAAATGTATACCTTTATATCTAAGTGTGTAGGCTTTAACCACTTTCATGGGAGTAGATCAATGCACTAACTGTAATTGCGTGTAGATGCACGTGTGGCACTACTAAACATATTTTCTTTGCATGGCTTATGAGCATGTACTGTCAGCAGATTTGTGAAACATTCAATGGGTGTTTAGAATTTTAAAGGCTATTTTCAGGAGAATTTACATTCTTTCAAATAACTTGTTTTTCAAATCTAAACTTTGATTACATCCTATTCTTATAGGGTTTTAGTAGTAAAATATAAGACAATTAATGGCTTTGAAAATATTCACATAATTTCTTTCCATTAACATGTTAATTGAATAACAAGGCTACTAACATAACTGCTATGTCCTCCAAAGTTGTTCGTGATTTCATTGGGATGGTGTTGATTACAATGGTTACAAATTAATTTATGCATTGCGATGAGTTTTATTCACAGGGAATTGCAATGACAACTATATTACTGACGCACTGTCTTTCTGTAAGGCTCTTCATTCAACTTTTAATAATGTAACCACGTTCTTTAAATAAACAAAGTTATTATCAATTATTAACATTAAAGTGATAGGTATGGGAAAAAAGCAATATTGCTATTGCATATTTGGTTATACAAGCAGAAGGTCAAACCTTCATTATCACTATGTTCTCTTTGGGAATTTGAGAGAGGCTATGTTACTGGTAAGATAATTAACATTACAAAAAGACTTATGTATTTTTAAGCTGATTTTTCCATACCTGAGACTATGGAAAATGACTTGTCACTTATGCTTAATGTTTTAACACGTTTTTATTATATTTATTTTTGTTTTCATAACCAGACTATAACAAGATAAAAATGGAACAATAGTCAATTCATGCTTTTGAGTATTAAGACTGGACTGCAAATTAATTCCGTTTTCTGAAAACTGTATAAAAATTTTAAAAAGTGATTGTTGAAACTCTGGTTTTGAAAGTCTTAGGAGCATAGTGGAAAGAGAAAATTAATTTCTCCCTACAGCACCCTTAATTCTCCAGACTTATGGACTTTTCCAGGTGTTGTTTTTCTTGCACAGCTTTATGCCTTTGTTTACTCTGCATTTTTAGTCTGTATTTACGTGGCCTTTGTTGTTTAAGTGCTCAAGTTAAGCAGAAGCTGACAGCTGTACGGTAGGTATTGCAACCTCCTTCAGTGCCCAGAAAGACCCGGTGCAGCGCACATCCATCAAACTGGCACCCGAAGAACCCTGGGAAGGATTCTGTGTCTTAATAAAACTTTGACAACAGTGGAAGTGCCTTCAGAGGTTTGTCCCTGAGCGTAACGTGGGAAAAGTTAACAGATTCGTTCCCTTTCTAATTTATCATTTGTCAGGCCTTCAGGTATATATAATTTAATCCTAAATTTTTCATTGTCGGATATTCTGGACTTAATTTCCACACTGTGTTATGGCAAAACAAGAATTAATCATTATAACGGAGCAGAAATATCTTTTTGTAGGAATAATACAAGAGAGTGGGGTTTTGTGCTTTTGTTTGTTTGTTTGTTTTAATTCAGACAGCTATGGATATTTAATTTCATATTTATTTATTTTTTTAGTTTTCTAAGTAAAGAGGCTGGATTAAGTAAAACCACATATATCAATTGCTAATTTTGTTTTTGCTACTGTTTTTCAAAATGTTTGCAAATTTATGCAACCTACCATTTCAGATTATTTTAATTCTTTAAAAAAAGTCTTCTTATGACACTGCATTTCATCACAACATATGTATAAAAGGTACAAAAGTTCTGAAAAGGACTGAAAAAGTCTCCAGTCTGGTAAAAACCCCAAGAATCCTGCCATATTAAAAAGTAAAATAACTATAACTTCTTCTTTTCCCCAAATAACTATAGGTAATTTCTAAAAGAAAAGCAAAAAACCCCTTCGTATTATCACATTATTTTCCAAAGTGTATGAGTAAATGATATTGTTTAAGATAAAATTTGTTAAAGAGGTTAAAGTTCAATAACAACAAAAAAGCTAAGCTGGCATATTTATTTACTTATGTAAAAATTGTTTGTGCTCTTTTATCCCAAGAACTGTCCATGTAAAGATTAGACTGGAACTTAGGAAAAAAGGAAACAAAAAAATTCAGAGACCAAAAATTGTATATTTAGACATTTAAATAAACAAACAGAATTGTTGTTCTTGCTGTCAATTCCTATTAGGGTCCTTCCAATGTCTGAAAAGCTGGCCGGGTATCTAGTACCTCAACACGGGTTTAGACTTTTAATCTCAGGCCTGTGTTTTGTTTGGAGGTGTTTTTTTAAATGATGGAACACTCATGGGCAAACGTAATAGAATTAAGGGATTTGGTAATTATATAAACCATGGATGATCATTTTCTAGAAATAAAAAGTGTGGTTAAATTTTGCAAACTTTGCTTATTGCATTTTCAATATTAGTGAACTTTGGGAAAAAACCTTACATTGTGAGATACAATATTGCTTTGTTATTAATGTTTTTTAAAAAGCAAATGTATCTGGGTTTTATGCCTTCGAAGGATGGGATATGTAGCTTCTTCAATAAGTCAGCTAGTGCTACAATTCTTCTTACATCTTGGCATCTCCTCTTCTTTTTTTCTTCTCACTAACTCATTTTCCATCACCTTGTCCTAGGGATTTTCTCCCTGTTATTCTCATCTCTGCTTTTCCTCTTTCTGTTCACTTTCCTGCACTGCCTCGCATTTTCCTGTTTCCCATTCAAGTCTGTCTTCTCTGCATTTTCTGTTGCTGTTAATTTTCTCACCTTCCACTCTCCCTTCAGTTCTTGCTTGTCTTTTCTTTCACCTCACACACAGTTTCTTTACTTTCTCGATCTTTTAATTTGTCTCTTTTTCCTTCTACTCTTGTCCTTTGCGACATTTACGTAAACTACATTTTCCTGCCTTACCCATGTGTATCCTCTGTATGGAGACTCAGTGAAGGTTTTCTTTTGTTCCCCTTTGTACTCCGTTTTGGAGTCAGTCACTGTAATGCCGGCAGATACCACGAACAGCAATTTTAGAGGCAATCCCGTCATCATTTTAGGAAGTATTCCCAGCACGCCAGTTTCCCATGCATAGTTATGTGTGTCTTCATTCAAGACATACACATGATTATGTGTCTCTTCCTGTGATGGTGGTGTCTCATTTCTATGGTAACACGGCCTATCCACCATTTGTGTGTGATGGAGATTCTGGCAAGTGGGCCCCTTTAGCAGATCAAAGTACCCATAATATATTGAACGTTTTGAAGAACTTAACAGCAGTACCTCCTCCATTTGCTCCATAAACTAAATGGAATTCAAACAGTATTTTTGTTGCCTTTTTTTTCTTTTCTTTTTTTTTCTTTTTTTAAACAGTCTGCTTGAATATGGTCAAAGAACAGAATAAACAAATGTTATATTCTTTCTTTCTATTTTAAATAAAAAATTTTGTCCTCAGGAGAGTTCTTGAATGACAGCACTTACGTTCTGTGCATACCAGTGAACTCTTCTCTGATGCCTGACTAACTGGTAATGCAAAACTTTCCCCTGGGAGGGGGATTGTCATTTTATAAGTAATGCCAGCACTACAATTAGAATCTGTGTTCCAGACTGTAAGCCAGATTTTAAAACATTTTAAAAGTTAAGCCATAAATACTGACAAATATGTCAGAATAATGCACTGAGGAAAGGGAGAAAGTTCTTGGCTTTCTCAGGTTGGAGCAAACTCTTTCAGTGGTGCACAGCATAGAGAAGATTAGCTATTCTGAGCTGTTGAGGCTGAATGCAACTGGCTGCAAAACCCATCAAAACAAAGTCAGGAACGACCTGGCTGGCTAATGAGCAAAGGCTCGTCTGTGCTAGGGAGACCTTGGGCCAGTACAAATGCAAAAATTCTGTCCAAGGTGCACATTTAAAATGATGGCTCTTAGCAATCTAGTCTTTCTTGAAAAAATGAGGAGTAGAATACAAGCAGGTTTGTGTGACAAGCTTGTACTGGTACAGATGTGATGTTTATTGTAATTTTACTAGGAAAATGCCTGAGTGTGAACCACAGGGCTGTATGTGTGCTATTTTGCTCTGCAAGAGCAGAGCAAACGGAGCAGGGCTAACAATGTTTATTTTGGCTGTTACAAGTGCTTTTTTCTTAACATATGTTACAACCGCAAAATACTCATGATATAGAGGAAGATCAAGTTAGATGCAAGATTTAGATACCTCATTTGGGATTTAGGAAGAATGCAGGTATGTGACTCTCAAGTGCAGTGCTGGAGAAGCTTACATGGGGGGGGAACCTGGACTTTCTCTATCCCCCTCGCTCTCTTTTAATGACAGGCTATGTAGTATCAAAAGACACTCTGATGCTAAAAGCATAGGGCAGCCCAGGGGGCCAGTGTCTCCTAGGTCACACAAAAGCATAATGTCTGTCTTTGGCCCAATTAGCCTTCCTCATTTCTTCTTAAAAAAGAGCTTTAATGGGAAAGGAGGAAACTCTTCCCTTCTAGGCTGCCCTTTAAATTTGGGACGAGGTGCTGCCTGTGGGAGCCAGTGAGTTTGTATGGTCTGACGAGTGTAACAAGTCCAGCTTTTTCATTTCCTGGGGTAAAAAAAACCCAAAACAGTCAATCAACAACCAAACAACCAAACAAATTAAAAAAAAAAAAAACAAAAAACAAAAACCAAAACCAACAACAAAAAACCAAGAACAAAACAAGATGCCCCACCTATCCCATGAACTTCTGCTTCTAGTGGCTGGGTTGTTAGTCTTGGTTATTATGATACGTTGATATCTTTGAAACCAAAGATGCATACATCCTTGCCTAACATTTTGGGGTGTGTGTGTGTGAAGTGCTCTGACTGACTCTGAGGTGACTTCCTAAGAAGGTTCAGCTTCTGGGGAGCTGCTGCGTATCTGGATCTGGGTTGGCAGTAACAGACACTGGACTGTTCAGGCTGCGGTGGTGCCGGGAATGTCACCTTGCACTGGGAGTGCCCACTGGCTTTTCATGCTTGTTAATCACTGACTTCAGGGTCCAAGTCATTAACCTGATGCCTGCAGTCTGCCTCACTTGTTTTTTTGGTTGCGAGTGCTGTTTGATATCTGATTCTGGGACTCTCTTACATTGGACAGCTCATTAACTTACATGAATAAACATTAAAATCACACAAAAAAAAATTAAAAAAAAGTTCAGCATTTAATTTCTTCTACCAAAACCAATAGCATTAAAATCAAACATTTGTTTTAGTTTTGGCTATGTTATAAATAGATGTCATAAAGTTAAAATATATTTGATTATTTTTTCCTTTCACATTCATCTTCATTAAGATCATTAGAAATATTTAAAGTGATGATGTGGGTTTAATAACGCTGTCTCAAGTACTTCACCTCTCTAAGTCTGAATCATAAAGCTTTCTCTGGACTAGGAAAAGACCTGAGAAAAATATTCTAAAATGTAAGTTCAAAGGCTACTACTTTTAGCTTTTCGGCTCATAATCCTCCAGGATCTTAGAACCTGATGTAACTGGTCTGGTCAGGAGGTATAATGCCTGCAGGTTCTTGCAATAAATAGTTTTCTTCAAGTTCAGAAGCTACTTTTTTATCTGGCCTTCTCCCTGTCTGGACTAGGTGCTGATTGATTCTATACATAAAACCTATCAGGTAGTTCAGGAAGGCAATTAGGGCATTAAAATCCTATATTTAAAAAACAATCATTAGAAAAACAGACACAATTTGCAGCTGTCATTATCTCCAATATTTATTTGTGTCCCAAAAAAGAGGAGAGGTACTACTACAGAATATTTTGCAAACAAACTAGACAGAAAACTGTAGAAAAACCAATGTTATCTTTTACTCTTCATTTTACTAGTTATTGCTACTACCAAACTTGCTACTGTCATTCTGGAAAACATAACAGCTTCTAAAATTAAGACATTTCTAGGAAAACATTCCTTCTACCTTGCAAAGCAGTATTGATATTAAATATTTTGAGACTTAGTAGAATTTCCATACAGAGCAGTAGAATAAGCAGAATCTCCTCATATTATCTTTTTTTCTTTTTTACCCTCTCTCCCTCCCTTCCTCTTTTCTTTTTCTGCTGAAAAATCCAATGTTATTTGATCCATACTATTTTTATAGATGCTGATAACCTGGTTCTTTTATTTCTTTTCTCCATGGTCCTATATTCCTTTTTTTACTTAATATGTTTAATCTGTTTGTATTTCCTTTATAACTTTATTTTTATCCCTGCCTACTATAATCTCCCCATCTATAAGTTTAGGTCAATATTCCTGATGAGACAGAAAAGCAATGGGCTTTTTTGTTTGCCTCTGGGTTTTTTTGGGTTGTTGTGTTTTGTTTTGCTTCCCCCCTGCCTTCTTTTCACTGAGTGTACTATTTTTGCATGGTGGTGGATAAATTCAAGAATGGGGTGGACCTGACCATTACGTAATATACATCTGGGTGGTCAGCATTTGAACAGCTGTGCGATATCCTTCCAGATGTCCTACTCACAGTGCAGTTCTGGAATTAACAGGCTCCTCTAAATCGAAGGTAAATGAAGGAACATCTTCCACAGATACTCAAGCTAACCTACAGGTAATAGATATTGAATTGTGTCAGACTGTAGTCTCTTACAAAACATGGGTGAAAAGTCAAACAATTCAGTAGAGTGTACCAGAATACTCGTGAAGAGTCTATTCGATATCCACAGAGATAGCAAATAAATCAACAGTAATGAAAACGGAGCTATGTATGGAACATTTGATGGCAGAATTAATGAATAACTGAGATTTACTGGCGTTTGTTGCATTGCATTCAAGTTAGTATAGAGGAACTACTGAAACAGTATTGATTTGTGGAAAAGGTTTACCACTACAATTATGTATTTGTGGCTATATCCAAATTCCCTGTGTATTAGTTGTACTGGCACCATGCAGATGGCAGAATAATTGTGTAATGCACTGAAGCACTTTTCAGCTGAAAGAGCAGTGCACTCAGGTGACTGGAATACAGCTGCAGTTCCACTTGAGGTGAAGAAATAGTGAGCTTCTTCAAATCCTTGTGCGGTGCCTACACCAGTCCTGTGCTGTCTGGACCGACAGATCATTCTGTCTATCATGAGATAGGTATCTATTCAGCTTGGCTGGTTTGGGTTAAAATAGCAATGAGGGCAAGATAAGCTTGGCTTAAACTCTGTGGTAAGTGTGGTAAGTGGATTTCTGATTATGTGAAAGCATCAATGGAAACTGAAAATGATGATTCTACACAGACTTACTACTCAAAGGCAAGGAATTAATCTTAACCTATGTTATGACCTTAATCAAAGCAAGCGCCTGTGAGACATATGCCACACAACTGGAATTTGAACAATCATAATGCCTTATCTCATCTATCAGACCTGCTGGGAAGGCTTCCATAAATCTTCTTTTGCTGCTTGTCCATTGATGTGATAAATTGGCATTTTTCTAAGTACCATTTCCTTGCATACGTGTTTTGATATGCCCCCAAAAAATCAGGCCTAATGTCTTGCTGAGGTAAGCTCAGTGAAGTCACTGGCATGTCATCAAGTTACATGTTAATCTGGTGTTTTGTTTGGTAGGTTTTATGGTGTAAAAACAAAACATGTGAGAGAAAAAGACGAGGGCTCATTATTTTAAAGCTAGATAGTCACAGCCTTATTCTTAACATAGTTTTTATATAAGCATAATGCCATTTATAACAAAGGTTTCAACATACCAAATAATTGTTTAATATGAACAAAATGTTGGTCCTTTATAAATCAAGAGGGACTTTGTCATGAAATCTGAGAGGGCCAAGTTTTCATAGAGTGCGTTGAAAAGTATGATAGCAGTTTCTAAGTGTTAACCTTTGATGTGAGCCTCAGAAAATAAGGATGTCCTTCTTTATTTTCCTGTTTTCTATGGCAGACTGAATTATATTGTGTTTTTCCTCCAAGTATCAATTATAACTTCCTTTCACAAGGTAAAGCACTAAGACAATCCCTTGTGAGAGTGAAAATTGCAGAACAAATTTGTTCTGCTATTATTGTCTGCCCAGTTTTCATACAGTTCTCCTGACAGACAAATGCAGTCGTACCAGGGAGGAGGTGTTTCTGTGTGCATTAGCAAATATTTCTATATAGTATTCTGTATCACTGAATGCAAAAAAAAAAAAAGATTAATCAATGAATGATACAGTAAATAAATTAGATGGCGATATTCTGGCTCTTATGCCACAGGCATTGTTGCACACAAAGAGCAGGATCTTTCTTCCAGAAGGGATATGGAGTTGTACAAGCTCATCTCAATTCAGCCCCAGGCACCCACGCTCCCCACTGGCAGCTGAGTATTTAATTTCTTGGAGCATTTCTATTATTAATTTGTCTAACAGAAACAATCATCATAAAATTATTAGGACTGCTCTCATAATCAGCATTGCATTATTAAAATCTATAAAATCAATCAGATTGACACTGATTTGTGCTGGGTGAGAATTTTACCCTGCCAATAGACAGAATAAAGGAAATATGTTTCTTTCAGTGCATGCATATGTTGACTATCTCTAGTTGGAGGTATACATTTGAATAGAAAATATTATAACCGGCCACAGTCTTGTGTAACAAACCTTGCTATGTGCTTGGTAGGAACATGCTGCAGAAAAGGCATATTCTCTTACAGGAGGCTTAAAAACTTGTTGCTGAAATCAGCTATAAAATGAGAAGGGATTTTTTTTAATGATAAGAAAACATGGATTAAAATCTCTGGGGATGTGCAGCAGAATCTACAATAGCAGCCCCCCCGCCCCCCCCACCGGATAAGAAAGCCTATTAGGCAGATGGTATCACACATGAAAAAAGTGATCAAGCTGTGAGCAAGAGAGCCAGATCTACTTAGTGTGATAATTAGAAAAGAAAGAGCCCCAAAGGAAGCGCAGAATAGTAAAATACAACATCGCAGCTGGAAAAAAATAGTGGTGGAGATTGTATTTTGGACCAAGAAATAGGTTAGATCAAGAAGAAGGAAGGTCTATGAAACGAGGGGTAAGAATTTGGGGAGAATGTGCCTATCAGATTATGAGACCGCAGTTCACTGTCTCATTGAAAATGGGATTGATCTGATTCCTGTCTGGTGACAGTAGCAGTTCAGGAATTTCAACTGCAATACCCCTACTCATTTTCTTTTTCCTTTTTTTTTTTTTTTTTTTAAATTCTGTGTTCTGTCCAGCGTTTCAGACTCTGTGTTTGCTTGTCTTGCGAATGTGTGTAAGCAAGGTGAAGACAGCCATTTACTGCAATGACCTTTAATTCATAGTGTAAAGTGGTTCTGTAGATGTAAATTTACGTCTTAGTACTCAAAAGATAACCACTAAGTTAGATCCATGCTGTTATCTCACAGAATAATTGTATTTCAGCATATCAAATCTTAAAAAAATTTAAAAAAAATCAAAAAAATCTTTCCCTCTTTATAAGTTGCTTAATAATAAATTGGAAAAAATGTGAAAGATGAGGGGGTTTCCCCCCCTCTTCTCAGTGCCTCAAATTCTCTTTTCAATTACTATGAAGAAGGAATTTTCTCCTTGCTGTGGTAAAACATTCTCTTTTTTTTCCTCCCTGCTGCAGAGGATTTTAAAATTCCTAAGTATTCAAAAAAACCACTTCAGTATTTAACAGGTTTCAAAAGCAAATGCTAAACTGCAGTGCACAAGGCAACTTCAACAAAATGTACAGAGGGATCAGCTCCCCCAGAACCTAGGGCGTACGGACCCATACAGGCACCTTATTCCTTTGAACTTTTCTGTAGAAAATTTAAGTAACAAGCACCCTGCCTCCTTTTGTCAAGAAGTTAGGGTTTTATTAGAATTTAAAATGTTATTTTAAGTCTCTCAACATTTTAATTTTTAAAAATTGATACAATTTGTTAGGATGACCTTTAGCTTCACTAAAATTGACATTAAAATTAATCTTCTTTCAAAGTTGTACTTCCAGATAACCCTAGCTTCAGCATTTGAAACAATCAAGTCACCCTACTGCCTCAACTTCACAACATACTGCTTATGAAACTCACGTAGCTTAAGACTGAACATTCATGGTCATTAAGAAAATCCTTATTTAGGCNATTTTATTTATTTTATTTTATTTTATTTTATTTTATTTTATTTTATTTTATTTTATTTTATTTTACTTTACTTCAATTTATTTTATTTTACTTCAATTTATTTTATTTGGCTTTTTTCATATATGCTTTTGTTTCCCTCATCTTTGAATGTCTTGTGCTTCTGCTTTATAACATTTTCAGTCTTCTTGTATGGGAAAAAAAAGNAGTTGCTTAATAATAAATTGTAAAAAATGTGAAAGATGAGGGGGTTTCCCCCCCTCTTCTCAGTGCCTCAAATTCTCTTTTCAATTACTATGAAGAAGGAATTTTCTCCTTGCTGTGGTAAAACATTCTCTTTTTTTTCCTCCCTGCTGCAGAGGATTTTAAAATTCCTAAGTATTCAAAAAAACCACTTCAGTATTTAACAGGTTTCAAAAGCAAATGCTAAACTGCAGTGCACAAGGCAACTTCAACAAAATGTACAGAGGGATCAGCTCCCCCAGAACCCAGGGCGTACGGACCCATACAGGCACCTTATTCCTTTGAACTTTTCTGTAGAAAATTTAAGTAACAAGCACCCTGCCTCCTTTTGTCAAAAAGTTAGGGTTTTATTAGAATTTAAAATGTTATTTTAAGTCTCTCAACATTTTAATTTTTAAAAATTGATACAATTTGTTAGGATGACCTTTAGCTTCACTAAAATTGACATTAAAATTAATCTTCTTTCAAAGTTGTACTTCCAGATAACCCTAGCTTCAGCATTTGAAACAATCGAGTCACCCTACTGCCTCAACTTCACAACATACCGCTTATGAAACTCACGTAGCTTAAGACTGAACAGTCATGGTCATTAAGAAAATCCTTATTTAGGCACCCATTCAGCTCCAAACAAACTCGAGGGCAATGTTTCCATTGATTTTGGGAAGGAAGAACCAGAAATTTTAGATTTTTTTTTAATGATGCTGCATTTAGGATGGAGACATTTTTGGACGAATTCACACCAGTTCAGGCCTATATTTTCCTGGGTAGAGAGCAGCATCACTGGTTTCCAAGGTTACTACAGAAAATCTCACAGTGGACAATGATGATTCTTCCCCATGGGAACGCCTTTCAGTCATGAGAATCTTTTTTTTTTTTTTTCTCCTTAACAGAGGAGTCTTATGTTCATTCATAAAAGACATAGTAATGCCTCAGCCTCTTTGTATGGTGTGGTTTGACCTTAGTTATTATTTTCCTGGAAAGAGATAGAAACAGGTATAATGAATGAAGGCTAATTATGTATTGTATAAAAGAACAATTGCCATCAGTTTTTAATTCTTCTCTTTGGTTTAATTTACTGTTCCTTTTGTGGATATTAGAAGAGGTAAATAGTCTCTTAGTACTTATCTTGGCACCACATACTTGTATGAGTACTTCCAGAATAATTTCTTATTTAACCCTTCTTGCAACAAACTATATATTTTATTTATTTTATTTTATTTTATTTTATTTTATTTTATTTTACTTTACTTCAATTTATTTTATTTTACTTCAATTTATTTTATTTGGCTTTTTTCATATATGCTTTTGTTTCCCTCATCTTTGAATGTCTTGTGCTTCTGCTTTATAACATTTTCAGTCTTCTTGTATGGGAAAAAAAAGATATGGGCTAGTAGAATGCTGTTGCTGATTTTTCTCTTATTTATTTTTGTTTTGGTTGGTTGTTTATAAAGGAGGAGGGAGTTAGGGAATTCTTAATACAGTTATTCTTTTTCCATGTTTTGTTTAATTTTGTTTCATTTTTAAAACAAATTTCTACTTGCTCCAGGCAGAATGTTGTACAGGTTCATATTCCAGATGGAACAGGAGAGTTTCAAAATGCTTTTTCAGGGGTTACAGAGGAAATTTGATGAAAAAACTTGAATCTGCATCTGCATCTCATCTAAAAATCCTCAGTGTTTGTCACACACTTATTTGCGCTCAGTAATATCGACGTTAAAAGTGGACCGATAATATTTATCTATACTCATGAAGTTCTCTGAGTT
Organism: Aramus guarauna; assembly: GCA_013400195.1. Lineage (NCBI taxonomy): Eukaryota > Metazoa > Chordata > Aves > Gruiformes > Aramidae > Aramus > Aramus guarauna. Next base: position 988,642 of record VXBL01003978.1, read on the forward strand.
CCAGAGTGGAGCAAAATAGGAGGAGGACTTGTCAGAACTTCTAAACATAAATTCAGGCCCTGCTCTTGATCCAAAGACTAACACTTGCACTTTAATTTTACATCGACTTGGGCATTTTGCTTCACAATTCATAATTGTTGGATTTTTGAAGCCTCTGCGGCACTGAAATCTCATTTATTTGACTAGAATGTTGACATCTAGATAATCTTTTAAACATTCTGGATTCACAAATCTGTTTAAGTGTTTTTTTCATTTTTGACATTGCCCAAAGTGGAGATTGTCAGAGCTGGAACCATGCCCTGAGGAATCAGAAGGTCCTTCTACTCTGGACCACAGTAACACGTGGTAGAGAGGGGAAATAGCAGCAGTTTACCCTCATGGCAAAACCTCAGGGACTAGAACGTCTCCTCTCCCTTGGACAACTGAGGTTTAGGTTCTCCTCAAGCTGAATGGAAGCAAAGATATAGTAAATCCATGGATTTCCGAGCCCACAGAATAAACTGCGGCACTTTGAGGCATGTCTTTAAGTCATTTTTTGCAATGATTATTTGAATGCTTATTGGGCCAGACTGAAATGGAGTTGCTCAGCTGTCTAGCAATTAGAGCAATTACATGGGAAGCATGAAGTAGAGAAATTGGCTGACTTTCACATCTTTGATTCCTCACTATTTATTTTATCTAACAACTATGAAACAACTAGATCCCAATGGAGGTGCTCCTTGATGCTGTTTCTTCTACTTACTTCAGAGCAGGTGAATTTTTTCAATGGTCTTGCTGTATACACAGTCTTTATGAATAAAGATACATCGCGCTCACAGAAGGTAATGGTTTAATATGCAACCATCTAAAAAATGGTGAAATATCGAAGGCTGTTAGACTGTACTAAAATTACATTAAATTATAACATAATAATATTCAGCTAAATTAAATTATTTTTCAATTGTCAGAAATTACAAAAGCACTTAAGTTATTAGTTTTTTTGAAAAAAGTCATATGTAGCAATACTAGCAACAACTGAAAAATTATGTAAAACATCCATTTAAACTGTTGTCTTGTGACACTCAAAGGTTCTGTTTTTGCTGACACAGCAATGAATAGGAAAACTAATTATTGGATTATTCTTTTTTCATCCTAGAGAAAATATCTTTTTTTTTTTTAACTTAATGCAATGGAAGTATAAAAGCAGCATAAAAATAAACATTCTCCACCATTTATGTGTATTGGAACAGTTATAATTTTGCTTCATGCTCTTTACAGGTGGCCAGGCACCCATACTTCTACTGAAGTTGAATAGGACCTCAGGAGCGGTTTTGCTGAAGGCTGTGGCATCAGTCATCTGCAGTATTCTGTAGGAACACAGAGTTCTTTGTACCACAGATGAATTATTTTTCAAGTAATCATTCTGATAATTACTCAATAATAAATAGTAATAAAAACTTAGCAATAATTTAGTAATGATAGTACCAGTAAAAGAAACCTTTACATCTCCTTCTTTACTAGTGAAGTAGATAAATCATTCACATCTGAAAGGCAGTGTCTTTATTGCAGCCTTTGATCAAACTTCATATTTTTAATCTACCGTAAAAATGAGCAATTTAATTGTCATCACCTTAAACTGGAATTGTGTTAGATTTCTGAACATTGACCAAAGAGCCTGTTAAATCCCCCAGACAATACAAAGAAAAACACCCATTTATATGTTTATTCACATGATAGTTGAAGAGCACCGAACAGGGGGAGAGAACAGAGCTCAGACTTGCTCATTGTCCTTGAGGGAGGTGGTGGTGCCTGTCAGGAGATACAACACGAAACAGGTTTGTCTGCACTTGTTGGTAAGTTGTGCTGTAAGTGTAAAAGATTCCCTTCCCGTAACCTACAACAGATAAAATATCTCCCTTTAATATTCCTCCTCTAATGGGAAAAGTTTATGTATCCCATTCATATGAGGGTAACAATGCTACTCCAAGCAATAGAAAGACTGTGTCCCTCAGCTCTAGTCAAAATACAGGTTATACCCTTCTAATGGAATTAACCTGGACCTGATATTTCTCGCCTTGCTAGAGTATTCTAGAATAATGACAACTTTTTACTTTGTCATATTTTTACTCTGTGCACTCTCCATGCTTCACCTATCTGATCATTTATTCTGGAAGCTCTAGTTTTCCCAATTTATGATGCTTTTACAGTGTTTTAATCCTTTTTATTCACTACATATTATTTTTGGCTAAAAGTCCTGTCTGCTAAAGAGTTGCCAAAATTGTCTTGCAAATTGGAGATATTTCCATTAGGTATCACTCACTGCTGACCCTTCCAGCCTCACGTTCATTGAGGACAGACTCAGGCACACACCCCCTCGTTTCAGTTTGCTCTTTTTTCTTCTCATTTCTCATACTGCATGATGTGTGAAAACCTGTGATAAAGGCTCATCAAAGTCATCAGAACTCCTCATTTATCTGAATTAAATTGCTTTTGTCATCCAGTAGTCCTGAAGAAGTCCACTTTTCAAAACATGCCACCGCATGTTTTGTGACTGTCATAGCTGCATATGCCTGCTGCACACAGCTCTTCTTTGAATGTATAAACTAACACGTTCTGTGTATTTCTAGGTAGAGCCGGAACTTGAACTGTTTTAAACTGATTATGTAACTCTATCGATGTTTTGTTCCATGGTTTACTGACCTTTATTTTGTTACTTACAGTATTTCAGCAAGCAGTTCCTCTAGGCCATTACCACCTCAATAGAAAAACATTATTAATTATCTTTTCAACAGGGAGAATTAATTAAAGTTCTGGGTTTTTTTTAACTGCCTATATTTTTAACAAAGAAAAAACTGAGGGGATTTTGTTTATTTGTTTGTTTGTCTGTTTGTTTGTGTGGGGGGTTTTTTTGTTTGTTTTGTTTTTTTCTAGTAACAACTCCTGCCTCCCCCATTTTACTGGAAACTTTTTTTTTAAATACTGAAATGTAGCCTCTGGCTCTTTCTAGTAATAACTAACAAGTATTTAGGTTCCTCATTGCTAAGTTGCAGATTCGCTATCGTGTTTGCCAATTGTTTTAAAGCTTTTTAAACTTTCAGTATGTTACTTATTTAACAACATCTACACATGTCCACAGCAGAATCTGAACTCTACTTTTTGCTATGGTTTTTTTGTTATCTGTGCTGATCAAATCATATTCCAATTTTCTTTGTGAAGTCACTAACCCTTTATTTATGGCCTGTCTGCACATTTTTCTTGATGGTTTACTTCTAAAAGGAGTTGGTTTCCCATCCTGTCAAGGGTGTAAGCCTAAGCAGTTCAGAGCACTTGGAACTTCATAGAAATATATGGTACCTTGCAGTATTAATTTCCAGGTTAAATCACAATAAATATATTGCTTTTCTATCACCACTTTCTGGCTAGAATGACTTCCCTTTCTTTATCGAATTTTTATTTAAAGAGGTTCTTCAGATTATTTCTCTTCATTCCACAAGTCCTAGTAAATTGGAGTGTAGAGCGGTGCCAAAATATCACTGGAAGTAATTTGGCTGTGTTAGATCATTTACACTGGGCAGTACTAAAGTCAATTAAAACCTCCTAAAGGTATCTGGTTTATATGTGTCTGTGCCTGTTATTTCCATCACTTTGTTTATCAGTTTGGGGTCAGAGAAACTAGGTGCTTCAAGTTTTGGTTCCTAAAGTACAAACAATGCTCAAAAAAGTATTATTTTAGGCTTGTGGAATTAGTGACCTAAGTGATAAGACCTCTGAGGAGTTCTTCAGGTTTGTATCAACTTCTGATCACAGCAGGATAAATGAAGATCAGGTCCCTGCCAGTTAGAGAAATATCACTACTGCAAAAGTGTGCCGGGATCAGAAGGCTCCTTTCCTTTCCTAGATCCTTTGTCAACACAGTATCCGTGTGTGGGATTACGTATTCATTTCATTGCACATCTGGAAGAAAATGTGGCTAAATACCCTTTTGCTAACTCCAGAACAATTAGGAGCCAAAACAATTCTCAGCATCCCATGGGCTGCTCCCAGGAGAACCAGCTGACCCCGACACACGCTGGCACTAACTGCTCCTAAACTGCTCCTGTTTCCAAGGAGCAGAGGAAAAGAGGTTAGAGAAAGACTTTTGCAGTAGATTTACAGTAAGAACTATATGCGTTTAAGAAATTCCCTGGTGCACTTTTAGCATTTCTGAGGGTTTCCTTTATCCTTAATCTCATTCTATTCATATGTCTTGTGGGTAACATGCAATAACAGCTTTCAGGTTCAGCCCTTAGACGTCTCCACAAATGAGGTCGAAAGAAAAGTTGTATTTTCACTTACACGCTTTCATCTACCATGTGCTGGTTTTGGCTGGGACAGAGTTAATTTTCTTCACAGTAGCTGGTGTGGGGCTGTGTTTTGGGTTTGTGCTGGAACCAGCGTTGCTAACCCAGGGATGGTTTGGTTCCTGCTGAGCAGTGCTCACACAGAGCCAAGGCCTCTTCTGCTCCTCACATCTCCCCACCAGCCAGTGGGATGGCTGGGGGTGCACAGAGGTTGGGAGGGGACAGCTGACATATTCCATATCATATGATGTCATGCTCAGCTTATAAAGCTGTGAGAAGAAGAAGGAAGGGGGGACGTTCCGAGTGATGGTGTTTGTCTTCCCAAGTCACTGTTACACATGATGGAGCCCTGCTTTCCTGGAGATGGCTGAACCCCTGCCTGCCCATGGGAGGTGGGGAATGAATTCCTTGTCTTGATCTGCTTGTGCATGCATGGCTTTTGCTTTCCCTATCAAATTGTCTTTATCTCAACCCACGAGTTTTCTTACTTTCATTCTTCCGATTCTCTCCTCCATCCTGATGCCGGGGGAATTGAATGAGTGGCTATGTGGTGCTTAGTTGCCAGCTGAGGTTAAACCACGACATACTGAAAATGGATGAAACTTTTTATCTTAATCTTGCTTTCTCTTGCATCTAATGGAAACATTTTTAATCTCCTGGTCTGACCAACTCCAAGAGTAGTTTAATTTTATTTGGTGTTTGCTATAAGGAAAAACAAAAGAAACATATCTGCAAAGCTATTCACAAGTACATTTGGACACTAATTCCGCTGCTCAGAGAGGTTGCTGCTGTGGATTTGGTGCAGTAGTGCAACCTTTCCTCTGTGCCCCATGTTGTTTCCAACTTGGTGTTAGGATTATGTGTTATTGCCCAATCTCATCAATGCCGCCTTCTGAGTATTCAGTTTAGTGCTATGAATAAAGCCACTGAAGATGGCAAATACATAGTATTTCTTTCTACATAGTAGATGAAGAGCAAAGTGTTCTGGTACGGTAAGTGAAACTGATGTAGCCAAAGAAGTTATATTCTCTTACGAAGCCAAGCATTCACTGCCTTGCATTAACATTTTCTTGCGAAAACAGTTGAGTCATAAAGTCTAAAATCTCAATGAATGTCAATCTTGTCAGAGATAGTAATGTGTAGATATTAATACACGCTCCATCTGTTCCTGCTTTCTTTCTTTTTACGACAAATGATTCATTCAAGTAGGTAACTTAACCCATAGGCTACTTCTGCTTTACACATGCTCCCCAAACGTAAAAGGCAAAACTTCACAATACGTTGCTCTAGGTTTACCATGGTGCAAATTTTGAGAGCTTTTCACTCGTTATATCTCCATGGAAACTCATTAATGTAATCCTGGAGTGATGAACTGAGGAATTAGGCCCTTTATTTTTAATAAAACTCGTATCATTACCAGAGCATTTTTCTCTATTGAAATCTGATTTGCAAATATAAAACTTGATCTTGAAAACCTATGCAAACATATCCACTACCAGGACTAGATCTTCTAAAGTTATTTATTTTATTGAGGTTAGCTGGAACCCTACATTTTGGTATGCCAGGACAGTGACCCTGGGAACTCAGGCTTTGTCCGCTTTGCTGGGGGAAGGCGAGACCGTGAAGGCGGTGTGCCCAAGCCTTCCCGCATGTGCGGGGGATGCCTTTTTGGGTGAGCAGCACCTCTGCAGCTGTTTGCCGGCTTCTGCAGTCCTGGGCAGAATCAGACCTGCTCAGGTTTGACGGTTTGGCTGGTTGCTGCAGAGGAACATTTACATCTCACCCTTCCGCTGCGGCTCAGAGACAAAGATGACATTTTGTCAACCCATTAACGGGAACTGCCTCCGAACTCAGGCGGCTGCAAGGTCATGTGATCGGTTCATAACTCAGGATTGCAAAATTGCTTCCTCAGAGTGTGAATCTTGGTATGTTTCAAGGAGAAATACACTCTCCATTTCTCCTCCTACGACTAATTGCCTGGCAGCAGAGTAACAGGAAAGAAAGAAGGACCTTCAGGTTTCCTCAGCGCTGTCCTTGAAAATGTGAATCGTACCTCTCATAAATACATAGGGGACTATATTTAGTAAGAGACTCTAAAATAACAGAAGTGTAATACATACAGCGTAGCATCCTTTGTTTGCAATTGTCCAAGTTATTTTAGACCAACAGTTTTATTTCCTATGTGTGTTTTACATTTTTCCTTCAATACTATTAAGGAAGACAACTTTGGATCAATTTACTTGGAACCATTAACTCAACCAGGGTGAAATGTATAAAGCACTCGGTATTGCAAATCCGTTTGGCCTCTTTCCATCTGTTTGTGCAGTTTGCCCTTCAGGCTATTTTTATTAGTTCTATTTGTATTTTTTTCAGTGTGTCCTTTCCCTATAAACATAAGTTGTTAATAAGTGAGAAAAGCCCACAGAAAGCAGAACAAACGACAAAAGCAAAATGCTTAAAGACCCAAGAATATCAGCTCAGGAGGTTCATTTTACCATTTCTTCATGTCTTTGTCGCATATTAGACCCTTCAGACTTTTGCCTTTTAAACTCTTATATGTTTCTTACAAGCAGACTTTGATTAGCCTCTGCAATTATTTGATGCCATTCAGAGAAATGTAAATGTTGACCTGCTTAATATTGAATTTTCTTTCTTCTGTTCTTAGTCTAGCTTATTTTCTTGTCCCAGTGAAGGTTTTATAATCTGGGATGGTTTGTAACACAGAAGGGCCATTAACTACTGCCTGCACTGCAGGCAGAAAAGCTTACAAGACATGAAAGACCTTTGTCATCCAGTGCATTAAGTGGAAAAAATAGCCTTTAAATCAGCAGCACTTACATGCAGCCCTTCTTACTTTTTGGTTGCATTTCATAAGTATCAGAGAGGTAATTATAAAGTTAATAGATCTGCAGATTTGTGTAATCTACAGCTTTTCAGACATTCTCTTTCCTGCAGATTACTTTCATATATTCATGTTTGTGTAAACCAAACATTATATGATGCATTATGTTACGTAGTGGTATATGTGGAAGCCTAAAATATGAGGGGTTTTGTAACATACATCATTTGAAATGTGTGAACACAAAACTGAAGACTATTTTCCTTGAGAACGGAAAGAGGAATAAGTGGCTCAAATCTTGTGCAAGGTCTATCCAATAAAATAGAATATGACATCTCATATCCCAATTTCCCACTGGTAAAATGGAGGACAAAAGACTGTTAAAAACAGATATACTTCCAGGACACTGAAAATGAATCAGTGCATGAAAACAGGTTACAATTGCCATCTGGAACTATTTCAATAGATATTTTAGAGAATGTCCTACATGATTTTGTAGATGCACTGTGTTGGATCAGACTGGGAATCCAGACTGTAAGTGAACACACAGATCCTTTTAATCCCTGAGTATGGAAAATGTTTGTGGGCTGAGGGTTTAGGTCATGAACATCTTTTGGACAATCCTTTTTGTTACGTCATTTAAATGTGAAATTGACTAAAAAGAAACACTTTTCAGATAAATGTAATTCCTACATTCTTTGACTATTTTTTCCCAAACCACTATAAAAATTCAAGATGTCAGTAACAAGAAAATGTGTATTTTTGAAAAATGTATTTTTTTCTGCTGAAAACAAATTATTTTCTTTGAATTAACAATTTAACTTTTTTCCTGACTGTTTGATATGAAGATGAATTAGAAATACAAGGTTTGGTCTTAAAATATCACTTCAGATAATACTAAAAAAATTAAGTTTCCAGCAAAGGACATTTCCTTTTGCAGTAGATGCTGATAATATATCTTGTAATGCAACAGCCATTCAACTACAGTGATCAAAACCTGATCCTGTCTGATCCTGCAATTATTTATGAGGGCAAGTCATCTCACTGATATCAGTAGTCTCACTGTTATGATTAAAGTTCCCCATTGCCTGCAGTGCAGGCAGTAGTTAATGGCCCTTCTGTGTTACAAACCATCCCAGATTATAAAACCTTCACTGGGACAAGAAAATAAGCTAGACTAAGAACAGAAGAAAGAAAATTCAGTATTAGCAGGTCAACATTTACATTGTTTCTAGATGGGGGGAATAAAGAGAAATTTTTAAAAATATTTTGCACGTGGCCACATGAAGAGTCTAAAAAGCTGTAATTCACACCAGACTGTTTTTCTTGGAAAAGAGAAAGATCTGCCTTTTCTTTCATGCTTTTCTAAACTCATCATGGTCTCTGGTTAGTGCAAAGAAAAAAAAAATCACATGAGAATTTACAAGTCCATTAGTCCAATATAACTTTCTAATATAACTGTTGATTAACTGAGGATGGAAAGCTGCATTGTTTATAAATTTTTGTAGTTGCATCCATTGCAATGAGAATCAGTATGGGTTGTAAATTAAAACATTGCATTTGGTTGAAGGTAACCACAAACATCTTCATTAGTATCTCACCAGAGTCTGTGATTATTTGAAATAACACAAAAGTACATAGAGATAGCTAAAGGGCAAGCCTGGTGGTGGGAATATGGTTTTCTCACATCCATCAATCATTGTCTTACTTTAATCTTGGAAACAAATAAAGATGAAAAAGCTCACACATAATTCATATTTGTTACAGAATTATTTTTACTTATTTATTTACAGTTCTTCGAGCAATAATACAAGGAAATTGGCTTTTGTGTGAGTGCTGGCCTTTATACAGCACAAAATAGAGACTTTTTTTTTTTTACATAACCTGAAGCATTTTACCAGAATTCTGATTTTGAGCACACAAACAAGAAAATGCAAGAAAATTTAACTTTATAAAGTCATTAACACAAGTAACTCGCAGTTCACAGCCACTTCAGCCATAACTATAGTTTGAAATGCCACATTCAGATTTTCAAATTACACAATTACTTTACAGGTTGTATTCTGCCTCCTACCTTTTATAGGAATGTTCTTTTATCTAATTATCCAGTAATTAATGGAACTACTTGTTCAGCAAAGTACTTAAATGATTAAATGTGAAATATTTCAGGCTGGTCACCTGGAATATATGTGTGTGTATATATATATATATAGGTAGGTAGGAGTGTGTGAGTGAGTGAGTGATAATGACAGTTTCTAAATTATTTTAGGCAATGAACAGAGTCCTGGTTTCAGCTGAGATAGAGTTAATTTTCTTCCTAGCAGCTGGTATAGTGCTGTGTTTTGGATTTAGGATGAGAATAACATTGATAACACACTGATGTTTTTAGTTGTTGCCAAGCAGTCAAGGGCTTTTCAGCTTCTCGCACTACCCTGCCAATGAGAAGGCAGGAGGTGCCCAAGAAGCTGGGAGGGGACACAGCCAGGACAGCTGACCCAGACTGGCCAAAGGGATATTCCATACAATATGATGTCATGCTCAGTATATAACTGGGGGATGGGCCAGGAGACAGTTTGGCTTGAGAACCAGCTGAGCGTTGGTTGCAGGTGGTGAGCAATTGTTCTGTGCACCACTGGTTTTGTGTGTTCTCTTATCATTGTTATTGTTAATTGTTATCTTTCTTTTCCATCTTGTTAAACTGTCTTTATCTCAACCCATGAGATATACTTTTTTTTTTCTTTTTGATTCTCTGCCCCATCCCATAGGGAGGGGCGGCAGTGAGCAAATGGCTGTGTGGTTGTTTTAGCTGCCTGCTGGGTTAAACCACAACAAACAGAAACATTTTTGATGCAGACCTTAAATTAGGCTGGAGAGCCTCTTAGGAGAGTCAGGTGACTTCTGCTGGTCATTAGTAAAGAAGGGACTGAAAAGGGCTGGAAAAGAGAAGTGTGAATGACTAGAGGATGAAGGGATCTGTGGGCAATATGGAGTTCTTACATGGAATTAGAAACTCCAGTTCAGCCTAGAGGCAGAGATTTATGTGAATGACACTCAGTTTTGGGTTGCCTTCTATCTGGATCTGAGTGTTTCTTTGTGATATTGAGAACTAATGGTAAAGATAATGGCACCAACCAGGGTTACATTCAGCTCATTTTGGTGCTGGTGACTCAGCTAGGGAGGGCTAAGCATAATGGCATACGAGAGCTGTAATATTGAGCTTATAGTATGCGGATTTGCAGACTATATAGCATTGTGAAGCAGAAAAGTTAAGTGAAAAGAATTAAAATGAAGTGAATGAAAAGGAAGCTGGAGATCAGAAGAAAGGCACGTGACTTGGGGATATACTTCAAAGCAATTTTTCTTTTCCAAACAGAAAATGTGTGTGGCAGTAAGCAAGGTGGTGTTATGGTCGAGATAGATGCGCATTTCTTACAGTGATAGAAATACATATATAGAGAGGTAATTGAAATACATAAAACAGAGATAGTTGTTATTAGTTATGCATTAACTTAACATTTTGGGATATTATTTGTGAAATTGCATGGGCAGAAAAAAATTGATAGAGAAGAAAATGAAAGGATAAAACCTGAAATTCTGAAGCACAACTAGAATGAAAACTAAAAGCAAAAGAATGCTCTTTCCAAGGAGGTAAGTTTAGAGTTTAAACTCAGTGGTTATTCTTATAGCAGTTATATGCTATATACTAGGCAGCCTTTGTGGAAAATTAATGAAATTAGGTGAAAAGGCATTACATAGTAGACAGTCAGATTCAGCAATATAACAGCCAGTTTGCATACCACTGGTCATTTGAACTGCTGCATTGACATCAAGGTAAAAACTGCCAACAGCTGACTAGAAGGTGATTTCTTTCCTGGGGAGGTTACTTAAAATAATTCTGCTCATAAACTGTTCTGTAATTTCTGTTGCTGCAAGAGATGTAACATGCAAACACATGCATGGCTAGCTGTAGGTGGGTAGCGATTCACCTGCACTCCAAAAACAAACTACAGAGCTGTCTGGGCAGGAAACAGGGACATGGCACCCCTGCTGCTTTCTCGGGAAGTGCGCTTGAAGAATTATTGCTGAATGTTCCTGGTATGTTGCACCTCTGACATTTTTTTTTGGTATGGCTGGAGCCCCTAGTCCACATAAAAATGGCAAAGCAATTTGCATTTATCAGACTTGCAGAAGCTAAACAAATGTAAAAAACCAACAAAAATATGTGTCATTAAGACATTGTGACAAAAGATAGCTGACTTGAACCAGTCTATGGGGTGGGTAGTGTTTTCCTATTACTAGGGAATGTCTCCGATGACTAGGATTGATCAGTCTCTCGGGTTACTTTCTGTGTATTGTACTTATATGATTTATTGAAGCCATTTAAGGAGTTAAGTTACCCTAGAAAAAAGTTGCAGTGAACTTATTATGGGCCTTTTCCTTGATTTTTCAGATGTTTTTTTCAGTACCTTTGGTCATTCCTCATTTAAAGTCTGTAAACCATTGAGTACCTTCCCTCATCTGCTCTAGCATGAATATGACCTTAAGCAGGCAGAAATCTTGACTTTTTATTAAAAAGCACCAACCCCTGTGTACTTATTGGGTAGTATGTAAACAGCTTGAGATAAAGAAAGTCTTGTAACTCAGAAGCCTGACAAGAAAAAACTTCTGTAGGATGCAGAATTACAGAGGCATCTGGTGAGTGTTCCGTGCCTAGAAGTACTGAAAGCTGCTCCTTGTGTTTTTTTCCCCCATTGGACTCATTTGAGGAAGCCACAGATAGCAGAGGAAGACTCTGTTGATCGTGCCATGATATAGTTCAGCTACGAATAGCACTAGGAAAATTGAGCCTTTGCCTAGCTCTAGTATAGGTCACTTTGACAAAGAGATATACCAATTATCCAGTGAAACTTCGGAGTGGGATTTAAGAACCATCTGAAAGTTTATTAAATTCTTGGTTGTTTCTTCTTCTGTGTGTGCAGGAAGAAAGGAAAAATCTGCAGCCAGCAGCAGGGAACTCCTGCCTATATTTTCTATGTGGTAAAGACTAACCTTTCCTTCTAATTTACTAATATCACTGTTTACATCTCTGATCACCTTGTTGCAATAATATAACTGTGGATGCCATTTGATTATTTCATGCTCATACTTTTCTTTATAAGGCACCTAAAAATGCAAGCTCAGGTTTTCTCCTTCCATGTGCACCAGCGGAATCAAAAGTTTTCTTTTCCTTTTCTAATATCAGCTATTCATGCTTTGTGTAGACATTTTGGCAGCCTAGCTGACATTGGTCTATTTATACTTTTTATAAGTCACTAAATTAGGTTTTCATTTCAGGGTAGTTAGTGGTATACAGTAAAAACAAAATACAGAAGTGTAACATAACTTCAATGGTAATTTTGAGAAAACCGTCCAAATTACACCCTCCATATAACCTGGCAGTGTAATAAGATTGCTTAGCTTCAAAGTGTATTAATTCATTTGAATAGGGAAAAGGTTGCTCATGTTTTCAGGGAGGGTAGCAAACAATTTGGAAAGATTTAGTTAATTAGCAAAAACAAAAAGTGAAAATCCAACCTATTAAATGGAGAAGCTATTAAGGAGCCAGATGGATAAACAAAGCTGTTTTTCTCTTTGGCTTTGGGTTCAGTTATTAAGGGTGGAAAAATCAGCCTAATCCTTTCATTTGCTCCAAATTCTAGGTCAATATTCAAAGCTGTGTGTGGGCAGTGCAAGAGTTTTGAAAATTTAGCTTTTGCTTTGGATACTCATACCATCTGGATTCTTGATTATAGCCGCATACACGGGCCACCAGGTCAGCTGTTAGAATAGGTAACGGGTTGTGACTCCTTCTGCAGTGCATCTCCACCATATCTTCCTCCTTCCTACACCTTCCACGCCCCACACCCTCAGTTCTAGAATAGAAGCAGGAAAAAACCTCCAATTTCTCTTTGGTCACTAGATGTTACATCAGCAGGTTACGGCCACTGGTAATTGCCCAGTGCTCATCAAGTTAAATACTGCTTGCCTGAATGCAGAGAATTAACCATGGAAAAATCAGTGTTGAAACAATGCTACAGAAAAACTACAAATTTTGTGGTTCTCTGTGGTTCCCTGGTCTACATAAGCCATTGGAGCAGCAAGTTACTGTCCACTTATACAGCTTTCTTGGAAGGAAGGTCTACTATGTGAATTGACCACTTGGTCTCATTTTTCCCTTTCTTCACCTAGTTTAGCTATTTGGACACAACCAGGTGTTACGCTGGGGTTTTTTTGTTGTTTCTTGCATCTCTATCCAGAAACACATCTCTGTTCCTGTCATTCACCTCGAACTCCACTTCCTTGGAAATCCCTTTTGTATTTAGTTTATGTGGCAAGGTTTTGACAGCAGGGGGGCTACAAATGTGACTTCTGTGAGAAGCTGCTTCCCCCGTATCTGGCAGAGCCAATGCCAACCAGCTCCAAGATGGATGTGCCACTGGCCAAAGCTGAGCTCATCAGTGACAGTGGTAGTGCCTTTGGGATAACAGAGTTAAGGAGTGGGGAAAAAATCACCAAGATCAGTTGCAGCCAGAGAGTAGGTGAAAGAGGAGAGAATATATGAAAAACCTGTGCAGGTCAGTGCGGAAGGAGGGGCAGGAGGTGCTCCAGGCACTGGAGCAGAGATTCTCCTGCAGCCTGTGGTGAAGACCATGGTGAGGCAGGCTGTCCCCCTGCAGCCCATGGAGGTTGATGGTGGAACAGAGATCCACCTGCAGCCTGTGGAGGACCCCACACTGGAGCAGGTGGAGGCACCTGAAGGAGGCTGTGACCCCATGGGAAGCCCGCACTGGAGCAAGCTCCTGGCAGGACCTGTGGACCCATGGAGAGAGAAGCCCACACCAGAGCAGGTTTGCTGGCAGGACTTGTGACCTCGTGGGGGACCCACGCTGGAGCAATCTGCTCCTGAAGGACTGCACCATGTGGAAGGGACCCACGCTGGAGGACTTGGTGAAGAACTGCAGCCTGTGGGAAGGACTCACGTTGGAGAAAGTGACTGTCCCCCATGGAAGGGACCCCATGCTGGAGCAGAGGAAGAGTGTGAGGAGTCCTGCCCCTAAGGAGGAAGGAGTGGCAGAGACTACTGATGAACTGACTGCAACCCCCATTCCCCTTCTTCCTGTGCCACTAGGTGGGGAGGAGGGAGAGAAATTTGGAGTGAAGTTGAGCCCGGGAAGAAGGGAGGGGTGAGGGGAAGTGTTTCAAGATTTGGTTTTATTGATCATTATCCTACTCTGATTTCTATTGGCAATGAATTAATTTCCCCAAGCCGAGTCTGTTTTCCCTGTGGCGGTACACTGATGCGTGATCTCTCCTCATTCTTGTCTCAACCCAGGAACCTTTTGTTGTATTTTCTCTCCCCTGTCTGCTGAGGAGGGCAGTGATAGAGCGGCTTTGGTGGGCACCTGGCCTCCAGCCAGGGTCAACCCACCACACCTTCATATTTGAAGCACACGCTAATATCCAGCTAGAGCAAACAAACATCTATTTTGCAAGTCTTTATAGAAAATGTAAGTGTGCAGTATGTTGGTTGGAAAAGAACATTTCAAACTTAGTCATGTAACTCAATAGAAGAGCATACTCCATACATTGTAGTGCTTCCTAACAATATGTGTAAAAATGAAAGGCTAGATAAATTAATTATTCTGTTGCTTCTGCAGCACTGTGGAAAAGCTCTTTACATTTTTAAAAATTAAATTAATCCCAGAGTAGTAACTAAACACATTATATGTTCAAATTATCAAAAATGATCTCTGTGCCTCATACACAGACTTCTAGATTGATTTATGTATACATTAAATACTCAGCTTTGATATTATTAGCTAGCTGTACATTTTATGCATGCTCAATGTTTCCTTAATTTCTTCAAAATTTGTATGCAATATTAATATGTGGATTGGGAGAGTTTAGTTCATTAGCTATAAATTAAGAGTTGGCTATAAATTAAGAGTTGGCATTCATTATTTAGTAGTTAAATTCTGGCTTCCAGTTTTTCTGCTCTTTGCTTTTCTAATTATTCTTTTACTAATGGAAGCAATTATACAATGGAACACCACCAGGTCAAAAAATATCTCCCCAACATTTAAAAATAAGCGTATCTTAGAAATCAGAAGGTGATCCCAGTGTACAATAGTTGCTTAACCCTGTGGGGGTGGAACTATTAAATTTTACACCTTTACTTGTCTAATTTTTAATTAGGGTGGATATTCATAGTGACAATTGCAAAAGTAATACATACCTGCAGAATTAACTTAATTCAGATGAACTATGTAAACAAGCTGCTTCCTTTACAGTGTGAACAAGTAAAGTCATGTATTTCTAGAGTAATTCTTCCAAAGCTTGTAAGAGTACTTATGGATGAAGATTGTGCTTAATGAATTGCATAAATTATTGCAGCTCTAGTGAAGCCAAGAGAATCACAGAGAATATACTGGCTTATTTAATACAAAGTAAGACATATTGAAAACAAAATTAACTAATTTTCAAGATGAAGGACCTGATCCTAGAGAAATTTATTTTCTTTAAAAAGATAGTTCAGTTATTTACAATGCAGCACCTACATGTGAGCCAGTCATGTCAGACTTTTTTCATACTCAAGGGAGAAACAAACATTTTTAGAGCATAATTCTTATGCTAAGATTATTATCTACTTAGAGGTGTAAGGAATCACACCTTAAAGTAACAGTTTTTATCTGTGAGGAAAACTGAAGTGACTAACTCTGGTACACGTGTCTACATAAGGGAATACTAATCCCTTTGTTTTGATGGATCCCATCCTAGCTCCTGAAATTTTCACTGTCCAGAAGAAGAAATCAACCAAAATAATAAAGCAAATGTATCAAAGGCCTGAATGCAGCAAGCTAATTCTATAGCTTCTATTGTCTGTGCAATACTGTCAACAAGTAATCAATGTGAAAGTAACAGAAATAAAAGCAAAATAACCACCAGAGCACTTGTTCAAATTTCTCAAATTTTTTTTTCTTATAGCACAATCAGTGGAAGAAAGTAAAGTACAAGGGAAATGTCCAAAACTTAATAGAAAATGTCTTAAACACTGATTTGGAAATTTCGATAAGATTTTTAAATCCAAGCTTTATTTATTTATTTATTTTAAAGAGATCATCTAGTCCAACCCCCCTGCTAGAGCAGGATCACCCAGAGCAGGTTGCACAGGATCACATCCAGGCAGGTTTTGAATACCTCCAGAGAAGGAGACTCCACAACCTCTCTGGGCAGCCTGTGCCTGTGCTCGGTCACCCTCACAGTGAAGAAGTTTTTCCTCATATTGAGACAGAACTTCCTGTTCACTACTTTTAGGTAGTGTCTGATCTGCACTTATCATCTGTATCTGATCTGCTACTCATTAAATTGTCATTGCTTTTCCTGAAGCTTCCAGGCTTTGGAGTTTGGCTGTGAATTCAGTTACAAGACAAGACAGAAGCAGAATGAGGTTCTTTGTCTCCTGACTCTTTCACTACCTTGCATGTCCTCCCTGTATTAAAGAATTAATTTTTCAGGTACAGGCTTTTTCCACTAGGATCCTTCTTTAGATTTAATTTACTATTCAAAATTCTCCTTCTGGTTCTTCATTCTTTGAACATACTGATAAAATGTAAGGGAATGTGTGGATAGCAACACAAAAGGTGAGTTTTATTATTCAGGCTTCACTCTTTAGCATCCTCACTGACACAGAATTGTTGTTATGCTCCAAAAAATGAAAAAAGTGGAAAAATAAAATAGCTATCTTAAAGAGATGAGGGGAGGGAAATGAAGGCTGATGGCAGCTGCTCTTCTAGAAACTGATATGGGAGCTCAGAGGACAAGAGCAGACGTTGCAGAATGTTCTTGGGGAAACATCACGCCATCTCATATCGCCTAAATGTCTCCTTTATTTGATACTAATAACGCTATGCGATGATCAACTATATAATAAAAATCCCATCAGTAGCAGCAGGGTTACTCATGCATGACTGACTAATTCCTCCAGTGTCAACAGATTGAGTTTAAAATACCCTGTGGCACAAAAGGTTAGTTCTACTGCCACTTCCTCAGTGGAAAGAAGTGCATCTTGTCTTTCTTGGGTCAGTATGATCCTGCACCTGATTACTCATATAAATCATAAACTGCAGATGTGTTACTATCTCAGTGATAAATAGTATAAAACTCTATCCCTTTTCAATAGGCTATTTGCTAACTCTGACTTCTTCACAAAAATGAGCAGTAATATTAAACTCAGTCTTATATTTATTGAAGCAATACACTACCACATGATTTCAAAAGTTATTACTGAATCAGTTACTAATTCACAAAACTCAGATGCAACTAACTATTTGGATTCCTACATGGTTGTACAGCACAGAGTCACTATCAGATCTGTGGTGCACAACAAAACCAAAAAGCTCTTCATCTAAGTGATTGTTGGGCTTTTCTTATACTTAAACTGCCTCATTTAAAATAATTATAAATTAGCAACATTTTATGATTTGAAAGAGTATGATGGTAGTGATATGTCTTTCAATTATGCCTTTATGACCATAGCAAGTGGGCTGTGTGATTCACATCTACAGCTATTAAGGTGCCTTTGTTATAACCTCAGGCCTTTATCTTATCCTAGCTGGACTTCATAAAATGATGGTTCCCACCTTTGGGATTTATTAAGCAGATATGTTGTCCTTCACAGTTCTGACAAAGGTCAACTTCAGAATGTTGCTGTTCCCTACAAGCAATTACCAGAAAATACTAGTGTTGGAAATGCTTGATATCTTAAACCTCAAGATAATGGCGCTGGGACTTACCAGCTCCAGAGCAGGCTGAATCTAAATTCTATACAGTTGACTCCAGAAATGTGTTGAGCAGCTGCCGTTTCTTTTAATACAGCCAAATCATTCTATTTTTAACAATGGGCTTAATTTAATCAGCATACTTGGAATTTTGGCTATGACAAGGGAAAGGACTGTCATTATCTCATTTATTTAAGTTGCTCCATTTTTCCAATGTGAATGCAGTTGCTGAGCAGAAAAATCCTCACAAAAATTGTCAAATCTTGTTACTGTTTTGGGTCTAGTCGGAAATCTGCTGCATGGAATGTCATTTGGAATATAAAGAATAAAGGACAATGCACTCCAGTGACATAACAATAGCAACTTTAAAGTAATTGAATTGCAACATATTACATACCACCTTGTGACCTTAGGATCTGTGAATAGCTCCATAAAGATGTGAGGAAGTGAAGAGGAATAACAACAGTGCTTCTAATAATGGAGAAAGAAAAATACTAATCCACCAGAGTACTGATACTAGAGTTGCATAGCTGTTAATAAATTCTGATTAATATTCTAGGCCTTGGGAACATTCGGAGATGCAAAAGCCTGGCTTATTTGTGTTACTGTGCTTAAAAATACATGCACAGGAAAAAGAATGAATCCTCCCCTCTTCCAGACTATGTCAAAACAAACAAACAAACAACTCCCAAAGCCTTCATGATTTTCTAACCTATTTTTCCAGGTAGTTATTTCTACCTGGAATTAGTTGTCTTGCCTAAACCAAAGTAGCAGTTGACAAGTCCATATATTTCTTTCAAGGCTAAGGGTAACGGAAGACTGTCTAAGCCTCCTCAGTCTCTCACAGCCCAGCCCAGCTGTAACCTTTTTCACTCCAGATACAATAGCTTTAGCAAATTTACCTGGAATAGATCTAAGTGTTGATCAGAAAGATGAAAAAAAAAAAACAAAAGTCACGGGAGTTTTATTCCTATTTCTACCCTATTCTCCAAAAGAGCTTTGGGAACCGCAGTGTACTCATAACATCCATCAACCAAAATACTAAATTTAGGTCTTTATATTACTTCTTGCAAAGGCATTAACCTTGAATTGAAATCAGAAAATAAGCTTAGTTAGCTTCTGAACTAAGAACAAATATAGTGTTTCACCACTGATTTATCTACAGCTAGGCTGATGCAAAACTAATATGCAAATAGTAAGAAAATTATAAGAACAATTTGAAAATACCAGTGCAATATGTGCTGTATGGATAGACAGGATCTTGATGCAGAATGCAGCACATATAATTATATCTTTATGTTTCATGTAGAATTATCTGTGAGCATTTATCACACATGAGTTCTTTCTTTCCATTAATGACAGTTGGAAACTATAGTGCATTAGAAATCTGATGAGCATCAATTCCAAATTGCTTCTAGGGTGTGGTGTGAATCAATTAATATCTTCTGTTCTGACATAAATTCAAAGGCTACAGTTGTCAGAGGCATACACTGGTATAATTGTAGAATATGCAATATGTATTGATGAGTCTTCTAAGAGGAATACAGAGATAATTATGCACAACTGTGCTTATAATAAAACAAAATCAATGTTATTTTCTACTGATCTTCACAGAGGCATAAAATAGATTCAATGCTAATAGTTCTGCTAATTGCACACATCTTTATGCATATTTATGAATAAAAGATAACCAGACTACCTCAGAATAAAAAAAAGCACAGCTCTTGTTAGTAGGACATTTACTAGCTAAAGCTATTAGAAAAAAAAAGTTAGTTTATAAAGAAAACAAGAAGAGAACACCACAGAAAGCTGCAGGTGTAAAAAACTGGACTGAATTTTAAGAACAGGTTTTTTAATAACTCAAATGCTTCCAAGCACATTGTCCTATTTTATCATTAATGTTTTTAAAAAGACAATATGAAATATTTATTTATTTCAATATCTTCAACTGTATGAACTCTTTGTTTCATGTAGCAGGCAGTTCTTTATAAACTGGAGACATCCAATTATAGCCAAACAAGATTTGAAATATTTTAGAAATAATAATATTTTCTGCATGTCAAAGCTGACTAAAATTTTGCTTGGAAAATTTAATTTAAAACAGTCACCTTAATTTAATTATTTAATAATTTCCTCCTATTTCGTGTCTCTCAGGTCATGGGAGTGTTTTCCATCACTTTTCCTTCCTTAACTTTGTGAATCTAGCTCGTTCCTACTCCTCACTACCTTTTCCTGTGCCCGGAAGCATACTGAGCACAGGACTCCTACCTTTAGTGTTCCCTCCAGCTCTTCACCCAGGACTCGCAGCTCTCTTTCCTCTCCTGAGACAAATGTCAGCCCACACTCTCTCTTGCCATGGCGGGTGAGAGAGGGAGGCTGGTGTGCTGGTGGAGCAGCCTATTGTTGCTCTCACCATGGGATGGGACTGGTGACCGGCAATCACGGTGTCTCCTGGGAAGAGGTGGTACCCAGCCACAGCTGCTCTAGTGGCCGTATCAGAGACAGTGGCCACCAGGCTCTTCAAATCTTGTACGTATGCAAAGTAGTAACCATGGTCATGCATTTCAGGGATAGTTCCCATGTCAGAACTGTTTCACATTGCAGTTAAACACTGGTGCCACGTAACAGCCCTTGCTGTATCACCTGCCCATGGGGTTCCCATGCTTGTAGCTCTAAGCTTGGGTAAAGGTTCCTGCAGCTCTTGGACATGAGAAGATTTCAGTATGTCACTCACACACAGCATCTCTAAAACAGAAACAAGTGTCATCTTACTTTAATTTTCAGTATAAAATATCACTGCTACTATTGCTTCAAATATAAGTATGATTTCTTGAATTCTTTTGTGCTAGATTATAAAGATGAAGAGAACATCTCCTGGGTGAATGTTGCAGAACCAAGTAGTGAAACTGAAAGGTCTCCCTTGTAGATGTTGGGAAGACAAACTGATCCATCAGAGGTGCTCTGCTTGGAGCATCCTCACCAGAGAATCATCAAGAGAAAACACTTTTAGAATGAACACACCTGTGAACTGAAACAGCTGGAATAAAAGAAAGAAGCCAGGCTGAGAGTGAGATATTGTGGAGGGACTTGTTAGAAAGGAGTCAGAGTTCTTCACAGTGCCAGCTGAGACCTTGAAAGAGGACAATAACGGTGAGTAATATTGCTCAAAAAAAAAAAAAAGTCAACATAGCTTCTGTAAAGGGAAGCCATGACTCACAGATCTGAGCTCTTTGAAGAAGTCAACCAGCACTAGGATAGTATATGAGTAGTCAATATAGTGCCCTGAATTTAATTAAATTAAATTATGCCTCTTATGTTTTAAAAAATATTCTATCATGGATAAGAAGTGAGGGGTTTTTTTAGATTAATTAGTGGTTGAAAGAAAAATAGAAACTTCATTACAAACACTGAGATGAATGAGAGAAAACCCAACTGAATATTTATGTCACTGGAAATTATTGAGTGAAAATTAAAAATTGCCATAGCTTACTCATGACTGCCTCAATGTTTATAGAAAATGGATAGTTGTTGGCAGAGTGGCTGAAGAGGAAAATCAAAGCTGTGTGAAAAAGACAAGTGGCTTATCTTTGGCAGGGGAGAACATACTTAGACCAATTAATGTAGACATTATATCATATAGCTACAAAGTGCCAATGTTTAGGAATAGTCTGAGTAGCCAAGCTTTGGTCACTTGGAAAGTATTCTCAAAGATTTTACTTTTTGTCTCTACTGAGTTATCTAAGTCTTCATTGCATAAATTATTTCTTGAATACTTTCAGTGAGTTAAATGTCACTGGTTTATCATCATTTAGGAGTCCCTACACATTTGCTCTGTTGAATTGTGTATCCTTGGGATTGTTCTTGACTCCATTTTGTGTATTTTGTCATATGTTTCCTGCGTTGCAGCATGCTGTTAACACATGTAAATATAGTATATTGGGGAAAAGAAAACAAAGGAATGAGTATCATAGCTGAAAGGAAGCAAGAGAAGAAGTTGAATGGACAACTGCGGTTTTGCCCAGTAGGAATCTGGTAATGCGTTCTCCCTGAGAACTCAACATACCTGTGTAAGGATTGCTGATGCCCATTGTACCTAGAGCCTCAAGCACTTTGAGGACTTAAAGCTTTATTCTGCTCTTTGAGAATTTCCTGATTTATTTTTTTCTTCTTTCTTCCACCCAGTTTCCATTGCTTGGGATGAAGAAGTACAAGCACTTTGTGGGATTTGGCTTTGTTCTGTTTCAACAGTACAGCAACAATATTTCAGGACCTCTTGGCTTTGTACCCTGCTTCCCTGGCTTTGGCAACCCAGCACTATGAGGCATTTCCTTAATTACTTCCCTAATGCACACTGTTGCAAACAGCCTGCACCTGTAGAATATATAGTTTATGTTGTCAGGCTTCATTCTGACTGCACAGAAGAAAAATTTATATCCCATCCAATTTAGTATTACCACGGATTGGAGTACACAATGCAGACCTTTTAAGGTACTGACAATTTTCGATGTGATATTTCAGCAGATTTCCAGGACTAAAGATTTATGTAGCTAACTTTATAAACTGCAGTTTTATAGAAGAAGTGTTAAATTAAGTCTTCATTGTATAAATCGGTGGATTTCCTTCTGCCTTTATAAATGAAAAATCTGAATCCAATACTGCAGCTAAACAAAATTGTCATTTTATTAAATCTAGCTTATGATTCAATAATGCTGTTGAACTGCTATTCTCATTTAGATATCAATCTTCTGCATGTCTTTTAAGAAGTATACAAAGTCCCAGACTGTGGAAATGAGGAAGAAAGTCAGGCTTATAAAGCTCCAACTTGTGTATGGCTAGGGCAGTGGTTTAACCTAGTGAAAGATGTAATCAAAGTTTGTAGAAATAGCCTATTTCAGAAAAGAGTCATGTAATAAAAGTTGGCCCGTAATACTACTGTCTGAACAGTTACGGTGCTCTGGTGGGTTGACCATGGCTGGCTGCCAGATGCCCACCCAGATGCTCTCTCACTCTTCCTCAGCAGGACCAGGGGAGAAAATAAGAAGAAAAAGCTCAGGTCAAGATAAAGACAAGGAGGTCACTTTCTAGTTATCATCATGGGCAAAACTGACTCAGCTTGGGGAAAATTAATTTAATTTATTTTAAATTAAAATAGAATTGGATAGTGAGAAACAAAGAAATATTAAAAAAAAACCCTTCCCCCACTCCCCCTTTTTTTTCCCCAGGGTCATATTCACTCCCTCACCCCCAATTCTTCTTTCTCCTCCCCAACCCAAGTGGCACAGGGGGATGGGGAATGGGGGCTGTGGTCAGTCCGTAAGAGCTGCTCTCTGCCGCTCCTCCTTCCTCCTCACACTTTTCCCCTGCTCCAGCATGGGCTGGGCTTCCCAAGGGCTGCCGTCCTTCAGGATAAACCTGTTCCTGGCTGGGTTCTCCACAGGCCACAGTTCCTTCAGGGCACATCCACCTGCTCCAGCAGGAAGGAAAATACAAAATATTTTATTAGAAAAATATATATATTTGGAAACATGAATTCATACTCTTTTTCATGTCACTGATATTCACAAGTGGCATTTGACCTTCAGGGACCAGGAAAAATTTTCATCTTCTTTGTAGTAACTATATCTAACTCTTTTATAACCTCATTTTCTGTTCATACCATTCTGGAAGATGAGGTAGTTGTTTGGAATTATGTTGGGAAAAAATATGTCTTTTCTTGATGTTAAGATTAATTTTTGTCAAGATGAATCACAAAAGCTTTCTGTAGCATTTTTCTGCTTATTTTTTTCATACCTGTGGTATTTTGCAGCTTTATTTTTTCTTGGAGATGCACAAAGAACTAAACTACACAGAGGATTATCTCAGTTTAAGCTTTACAAACTTGGATCTCTGCAATGAACCTTTTCACCATGTATTACCGCCGTGAGCCACACAGAACACATTTCCATTACAGAAGGAAATGGGAGTTTATACAGAACTGTAAAATCATGAGGCAAAACGACTACCTTAGATCAAGAATCTTTTTATTAAGACTGGAAAAATAAACTGTATACAAAGAAAATTTTACTACAGCTTTAGGAATATTGTTATTTTAATTTCATGATGATTTCTTGAAACGGTGCATTTGAAATACAACAAACACCATCTCATCAAGGCAAGTCCCACTAACACTTCTGTAGGACTACCTGGTGTAGCTGGTGTTCCTAATGATGTAGTGTGAAACAGCTGGGACCTCTTTCCCTATTACTTTGCGTCTGCTTCCAGCTCTAACTCTACTGAAACACGAGGAAATACCAGCTAAAGGAAAACAAGAGGCTTACAAAGATTGCAGAAGATAAAGCAACTCAGCACTTGTCTTCAAATCTTTGTTGTTAAGACTGATCTTCTGTTGCTGAACTGTAAGAACTTTTATGCACTAATTTTGTGGGAATTTGATTTTGTATTTTTAAGCTTGTAGTTTGTTTGCATTTGTATTTCTTGTGTGGGTTTTTTTTCTTTTTTCTTTTTTTTTTCCCCCTAGGGAAGTTAAACTTGTATGTTCATAAGACTGGATCTTGTGCTAAACAAAACAAAAGAAAAAAAGTAGAACAAAGTAGAAAATTAGCATTTTGTGGCTCCCTTCTACTAAAGTCCATAGTTTTATGCTATCCGGTTAAGCCTGTGAGTTAGCAGCACTGAATGGCATGTTTCATGCTACACTGAACCTACTAGTGCGTAGTTTTAATCATATTTAGATTAATGAGATAAAACTTTTCAGTAGTCTGCTAATAAACACTGAACCAAGCTAACAAGTCTTTTCACGGTGCACTTTTGTTGATACAGGGATGCAGAGGCAGGAAGAGACCTTCAGTCAGGGGAGTGGCTTCTTCCTGTGGGGGGAAAAAAACCCAAAAGCCAACCAACCCTCTCCTCCACCCAAAACCCATATACAGCACCCTTAAGGAACAAAAAGAACAAGAACACACTGTGATTACAAACCTAAGAAAATGGAAGTAAAAATCAAAAGAACAGCTAGGAAGAAATCATACAAAATCCATTCTTTTTAGGGGAAAGAAACCTCAAAACCGGAACACCTTCCTTATAATATTCAGGAGAGAAAGATCACTTTCCCTTCATGTCATCAAGCCCCTGGAGTAAAAACTTGATGGAAAAAACTTTCACTTGATGATATTTCACCAGTCTCCCCCTAATCCAGTGGGTAGGATAGTAAATGTATTATACAAATTACATATGTGCATGGAGTTCAAGATTAGATTTTACAAACCTTATTCCCTGAAGGTACAGTAGTTAAAATGAGGCTCTTCTTGCTTGCACAGAAAGCCAGTGAAAGATAAATATACAGTCTTCCACTGATAATCCAGCATTCAAATAGCTTTTTCTTGAAAGGCAAATGGATATTTGTTCAATGGGGGAAAACAAAACCCAATTATGTAGTCTACATGTGGGTGAAATTTCCAGTGCAGTAAATTTAGTTAACTGCTTAGTATATCCCTCACATTTTAAAAGACTGCTGAAAATCTTCAACAATTCAATTTTTTGGAAGCAGTGACAAGTTGGCAGAACTAGTTCAATAGGAAAAAATGATTATTTTATAAAGCAAAAATACAGTTAAAGGGGAGTTTTTCTTAGATGAGTACTTCAAGGCTGCTTCTCTTGCTTATGATAACAGCATGCAATCCACATCAACGGAGTAAAAAAGATTAGATATTGGGAACAAATTCTTTACTGTGAGGGTGGTGAGGCACTGGAACAGGTTGCCCAGAGAAGCTGTGGCTGCCCCCTCCCTGGAAGTTCAAGGCCAGGTTGGATGGGGCTTTGGGCAGCCTGGTCTAGTGGAGGGTGTCCTTGCCCATGGCAGGGGGTTGGGACTAGATGATCTTTGAGGTCCCTTCCAACCCAAACCAGTCTGTGATTCTAAGAGAAGTCAGCAATCAATTTGACTAACTAAAATATGTCTCACATAGAAGGCCCAAAAGCAAACCTTCTAGCTACTTAATTTACAATTTCATATATATATATATATATTATAGAGCTAGGTTTTGTAAAAGAGGGAAAAACAGATTAAGTTATAATTTCAAAACCAAAAATCTACTGTCAATATTATTTTGGATTTCTGAGGTATGCAGCTAATGAGCAAAGTCCTTGTTTACTATTTAAATTCTCAACTTCTTTATGAGAATCAGTTTTGTTTTCCCATGTCATATTTCAGAAGACTTAATATTTAATCTGGGACTCCCAGCTAAAATCCAGTTACCCACCTAAATAATCCATGTAATTTTTTCAGTGTGGAAGATAATTTTCACTTTTGCAACTAAAAGTGTTTTGGAACAATGCTGTCTCATGTTAAGCAGTTGCTGTATTCCATTCTAGAAATGATTGCTTTCACACATAATTGAAGTGATTCCTGCACACGCATCATTTATAATTACATAAAGTGCTTTGAGGATACACATAAGACAATATTCCACCAGTGACTGTATAGGCAGCTGGTGTCCTTTATTTCTTTACTAAATCTGAATGTTGGAAGTTTGAGCTATTTCAGGATTTGGAGCCAATTTTAGTAGCAGTTCTCTTAAAAGTGAGATTAGCCCCTCGCCCAGCTCTGGTGTGGAGCTGAGGCCCTGCAGTGTCTGTTGTTACAAACCCGACTCAGCTCAGAAAGACCCTATGCTACGTTAGCAACTAGTTAGGATATGCAAATCAGCTCTCTCTTTCCCATCCTCTCCCAAAGTCTTGTGTATTTGCTTTTAACACTGATATTGAATGTCAGTTTTCAGCTGGCACAATTGTGTTAAGTTTGTATCTGTTTGTGCTGAGTTAAATAATTTAATTTTTTCCCTTTAAAATAAACAATTAAAAAATAAACTAAACACTACTGGACTCATAAAGTACTTACAACGTTTTTAAAGCTTGATCTTAACTTGGGTATCAATTTTACTTCAGCATTTGAGATGCTGGCTTTGTTATAGGAGTTTGATGAATGGAAGAACAATAGTTACATTTTTAAAGTGCCATTCAGATGAATAGCAGCACCTAAGATGTTTCTAAAATGATTTTACTTCTGCAATTTTGATTTTTGTGGATGCTTGCTACTGATGTTTTTAACATAAAATTACTGATCTTGAGGGGTTTGAAAATCACACTGTTTCACTGACAATACATAAAGAAATAGACAGCAGGAGAAAAGTAGTGTATTATGACAGCCTGTTAGGCTGTAGGGTATAGGGTAAAATAGGGAAACTCAGGAAAAAAACACCAAAGAAAAGCACAGACAGGTGGGTGAAAAAAATGCTAGAGGGAACAGAAACTGCTGCAAGCAAGATTTACCATAATCATTCACGGAAGGTTTACAAAAGGATATTACAGCTACCTGGGAGAGCAGAGCCCAGGGCCATTTTGGCACACAAACTAGAGAGAAACTGTAACGCGGTAATTCACTCTTTCGGGATCCAGTCAAATAGAAGTGTTTGCAAGGCAGAAGGTGGCAAAAATGGTTGAAATGTGAAAGTCAACTAGTTTTCTTTAAGTAAATAATATTGGTGCCATGACACTGTCAGAGGTTTTTGTCTTCCATGGACAGTGTGGGAACTGTCATATCCACCGTAAAAAGTAAATATCCTGCAGACTGAGGGTGAGCGCTCTTTATGTTAGTTTAATCCTGCAGATTTGCACTGGCTGAAAAAAAAGGCAAAGATTGGCATCAGGAACAATTCCTGTCTCAGTACGGAGGTCCCACTGTATGGGCTCTGACAATAAAACACCTTCATGTAGATAAATCTCCTGGATTGTAACAACTCTTCACAACTGTAGGTTAGTAATGCAGTACATATCTTCATTGTTTTGATAGTAGGAAATGTATTTTTTCTCATCTGTTAAGGACAGCTTCGTTGTGGCCACTACTAATGGCATGTCTTGTAAATCTCATGAGGAAAGTCACAAAATTTTCCATGTTTGCATCTTGTTTCTTTTTTTTATTATTGGAAGGAACTGGGGAAATATGTTTTATTGGTAACATATTCTTTTTGTACTGGCTTTAGTGTTGAAAAACTGTATGACAAGAGGGAATGTAGAAGTGCTAGCCACTCTGTCACCTGAAATGACTTTATTTAAAAGGGTTCTTGACTGCTGATGTGGCAGATCTGTAATTGCAGGCACCTAAGAGCTAGGCATTGCGGCACTCGGGGGTGCAATATCTCCTCCGCAGAGCTACAGCTTCATAACCTGCTTAAGCAATGAAACTGGGGTGATAGGAAAAGGGATGGACCTGCCTGTCTTCTCCTTTCCTTCCTATGAGGCATTTCATCCTTACCTCTGTGTCAGTATTAATTATGCGGTGAATTAGATCGCCTTGCCAACCTGACAATAGATTTGCTGTCTTGTGCTGTGTTTGTCTACCCGACCAGTTCCTTTGAACCAGTTTACCACACAGCCACCGGGTTGCGAGGGATGGGGAAGGGAACATGCCTCCCACCAGAGCAAAGGAGGGGGATGCTTCAGCCCGGGCTAGAAGCATCTTGCCGTGCCCTGGAGCCACAGCTGATGTAGAGGGGGTGCTCACCCGCACCACCCTGACTGTACCGTGTGCCTGAGGAATGTATTATGGGCTGTCTCCAACAGTGAGAACTGGAATTATGGACCTTCCTCAACCACCTGTTAAACTTGTGTCTGAGAGCAGACGGTTCCTGGTCCTGCAGCTGTCTTTGCTGGGTTTCCCCCTCTGTC
This sequence comes from Aramus guarauna, assembly GCA_013400195.1. Classification (NCBI taxonomy): domain Eukaryota; kingdom Metazoa; phylum Chordata; class Aves; order Gruiformes; family Aramidae; genus Aramus; species Aramus guarauna. Next base: position 1,017,336 of record VXBL01003978.1, read on the forward strand.
AGCTGAGAAGGACAACGCTCTCCTTTTCCCCTGCTTTGTAGGGCTTCTGTATTTCTACAGCCGGGTTTTCGGATGGCGTGCTGTCTTTCTGCACGCCTGTGTGCAGCGCCTGGTACAACAGCACCGTGACCTCAGGGGAGGAGGGTGGAGGAAGAAGTGGAGGATTTCTCTCACTCTTACGGTGATACAAGTAAAAAATAGCACTGTGTTTACTGGGATTGAAATCTGTAACCCTGGCTGACTGTAACTCATTCTGATTTCTAGTGGCTATCTATAAATCGAATGTGGATCCTGGTTGCTGTGGTCAATTAACACATTCTCTTTATTAAGTAGTTCTATAAATAATTATATAAATCCTATGTAAATCATCACAAATGTGTTATAATTATCTTGACAATTATTCTGTATCTCAGTGGGTAGGGGGAAAATGAAACCTGTTCCTAGAGCATTTCTGGTTGCTAAGAAACAGTTACTTCAGTCATAGAAATTGTCTCTCACACCAGATACATTATTCTGGCAAATTGGACTTTCAGATTGAGTACCAAGGGAAAGAGGAACAATCAGAAATAGAGACAATTGCTATTACAGAGCTGCATGGGGTCTAGTATATGTGTGTCAAAGATTCTGGTTTTATATCTGTCTCTGTTTCTATTTTCATGAACTCCTTTCTTTTTCTTCTTATTCTTCTCCCCTCCCTCCCCCCCCCCGTTTTAATTCTCTCCTTCACCCTCCCCAAGAAAGCATTTGATAAGGCAGCATACCATAAAATCTGGTTTCTTCTTGGTGGGGGAGAGATGGTAAATGTGATGTTCACCAGTTCCTACTTCCCTCATCTTTCAAAAAAATAAAGCCTGCGTTATGGGATTTAAGATAAGTTTCAGCAGAAGCACACGGGGCGTGGGGCTCTGCTTTTTACCGTATGCGAAGCAGATGGGAAAGGTAACAAAGCCCGTTCTGCGTCCCTTGCTCTGTTAGGTGACCCAAGCTCCTTCTCCTCGCCAAGCCAGCGCCGTGGTGTTGGGGTCCGTGCTGCAGCCTGGTGTTGGGGTCCGGGGGGGGCAGGGTGTTGGCACTGCAGGTGCTGCCGAGCCCCGGGTGGGACAGACCCCCCCAGCGCAGCCCAGGACAGGGTTTGCAACACCCCCCTGGTGTCAGCCGGGACCGGAGCTGATTTTAGTAAGTTTGTCGGACTGTGAGAAGCGACACCCATGCTGTGAGAATGAAAACACAGAAAGTTTCTGAAAAGGCAATAGAGCAAGAAATCACTGAGTTTGTTCATTAGACCTGGGAGTAGTCTGTGTGTGTGTGTGTGTGTGTATGTTTACAGCTCATTTACTCTTTACTTAAATTACAGATTGACCCAGGTCAATTTAATTCTTCTCTGTTACAGCTTCATATTTTGTTGACTTCAAGATGACTTTTTTTTTTTAATATTGCAATTATGTTATGTTACCATTGAATAAAATAAACAACAAAAACCCGGCTAGCTTTCTGTCAAAAGCAATGAAAGCAAAGAATCAATCTTTGCTGAACTCCATGTCTTAAGTTTGAAGCCGTTACAAATTCTGAACTATGTTACTGTATTTAGTGTTTAAAGATCTTGGCTAATTAAATTTCTGGCCGAGTTTCTTCTGTAGCTTGCTCAAAGATTTATAATACTAAAGATCAGAAGGTTGAATCAAGGATTTAAAAAAGGTGTTGTACAAAGAAAGACGTTGCGTGGGTGCACAGAATAATAAGTGCTCATTTCAGCACTACTGATGTGGTTGTAATGATAATTACTGCACATCTATTGAAATTGATTTAAGTTTCAATCTTACTTAGAAGTTTAAACTTGTCATTACTTAATTACTTTATCTAAACAGACTAGAGGTATTGCTGAAAACCTTGTAGGAAAAAGCAAAGGCGTTGCTATTGTCATGTGTAGCTTTTTCCATTACATTTCCATATGTTTGCGAGGTAGCGTGTCCGTGTACACATATAAGCAGACATAGTAATGTGTTGCAGTCATTCATAGATCTTACCAGAAACACACAAAGTCCTATCTTACTGTGTGCTACTAAAATCACATTATAGTTAATGGATTTGTATTTTCTCTGTTTGAGATAAAAAAACTTCAAGACGTGTTTCCCAGGGTTTTTGTTCCCTGTGAGTGACGGGATGACACTTGTAAGAGCTATCTGTCTGCTACTGTAACATACAAATAAGGCAGCTTAGAAAAGAGGCGAGAGAAAAATGTGTCCAAATTCAAAATAAATTGCTGATTCTCTAAATGTTATGTAGCATGGCAAAATATTCAAAAGTTGTTTGTGCCTGATATCAATCAAAGGATTGTGTGGTTGGTTTGTTTGTTGTTTTTATTTATTTATTTTTTTATTTTAAAACTATGTCTTTCAAAGTGTCCTGTGCTCCTTTGCATTGTTTGAAAATCAGGGTTATAAACTGACCTTTGAGGGAAGCTAGAGTTTGACTGTTTTGTAATTCAAGGCTCAGAAGGTGTAGATTGGATTGGATCCAAGTTTTTGTATTTAGAACATAACAGACACTTTGAAAAGTAACCCAAACAATGGGGGAATTAGCTTTATAAACCCTAATTTACTTTGCATCACAGAATGACTGAAGTGTTGCCACATGATCTTTAAATAAGCTTTCTTGGGCAAACATTCCTCAAGGGAAAGATCACACCACGTTTTCATAAATCCATGCTCAACACTGGCATTATTCATACCTTTGAAAAATGAGTTATTGCTGTGGAACACTTCTAAGGAACTGGAACTGAATGGACTGGGTTATACAGCCTCTGTATATATTCCATCCAGTCCACTTACACCTGCATTAGAAACAAACTTTATTAGAAGGCTTGAAAGTATTCTTTAAGACATTTTTTATATTTTTGTGTCTGCTTTCTTCATAAATTAGTGACATTTTAGTGGGTCTGCTCTTGGGGGTCACAGCTTCCTTTTGAAGACAGCAGGATGCTAAAAGAGCCCCTATAAATCCAACCAATGCTGCACACTGGCATTAACCTGCGACTCCCTGATCTCCATAGCAGGAACGCCAGCGTTGGATCTGAGCTTTGAATTCAGCACCGCTGAGAAACAGCGGGCTGGGGTGAACCTCTGGAGCTCTGTCCTCTTCCGCTTGTGCTTTGCTCTTAGAAAAAGACCCCAGTCTTTCAGCTGGCATGTCAAAGCCAGGGAAAATTTCCATTTTGGCCTGCAGCTCTCTTCGTGGTGCAAGGCCAGCACTTAGCACTCTGCATCATCCCTGTCGCTACGGGGGTGAAAGCCCCCCGCCTTCTGGCTCTGCCTCTGGGGGCTGTGGGCAGCTGCGAGCAGCTAACGTGGGGCTTGGGAGGTTGCCCGGGGGTGGGGGAGTGGGGTGTTCCTCTCTCTCTCTGTGCCGCTCCAGGTTCTCCTCTGGCGTGGATCGAACCTGGTGGCTCTACTGAGCAGAGTGATAGTACGTGAAGTTAATAAAGCATTCAGCAACAAATATTGTCAGCTGGAATCATTTCTCCTTAGTCAGATTCTAAAGCAAAAATAGATAATCCAGCATGAGATTCCCTTTATAACCGCAAGTGCCATTGTTACGCAAGGACCTGCACATATTGATTAAAGTCCCTTAACAGAAGAGAAGGGAAATGAACTGATGACAGTTCAAAAATTATCTTTTTCAATAGAGTATGGCTTAAGGACATCCAAGGAAGAGGAAAAAAAAACCCTAAATTGATGTGAAGGAGAAAAGGGAGTATGTTATCATCTGTTTGGTAAGACAGATAAAGAAAAAAAAAGGAAAAAAATATTGTTCGAAATAAACTTTACTAATACATTTGAAATGCTACAAATAATACATTTGAAAATTAGGGATGCAGAACTGGAAAACTCAAAGATGCATTTTGTAAAGAGTATACATTTTTGTTTTCCAGAAGAAACATCTTTGTTCATTTCTTTTAGTCACTTGTGTGTTTTGCAGAGATTAAATAAATATAAAATATTAAAATGGCAAAAAAATCAGATACATAAGTAAATTACAAAATTTTACAGCTAAGAGCTACATTATTTTGAAATAACTACTTGAAATATGATGGTGCATTCCCATAAATGTAATGGTTTTCCTTTCTTTTTTTCTCTCTCCACCTTTTGTGATATTACTATCCTTTCTCACTGTCTGAAAATTCAGAAAATGCAGTAATAGTTACAGTGGCTTGATAAATTACTTCTGCAGTCTCATGAGAAGTAAACCTTTTCTTAGTCAGAGAAGGCAAGTAGAACAGAAGACTGTGCCCCATTGCAGACTGTAATGCAAGTCACTACAGTCATGCTAATATGAAGTATTTTAAGTAATGTAGTACCTTTGTGCCATTTAGATTCTATTTAGACAACAGGTAACCTAAGAAGGCATCAAACCCAGTATATATCCTTTCCATAGGGCTGATTCTTTACCAAGTCCTGAGTTAAAAGCAACTTCAGAAGGTGCTACACAGTGTGAAAAAGGAAGACCGGAGGTGTCTTTTAGTTGATACTCTTCTGATACAAGCAATTGTTTTGATATAGTGTAAGTATTTTACTGTGATAAATATGTACTCTATATGTAGGAAAAAACCAACACAGCCAATATCTCATTGTTAACATGTAAATAGCACCTTGGGAACATCTATAAATGCATTAGCCTTTATTAATATTTCTAAAGTTTTATTAAGATGAATGCAAAATGTATGCAGCAATGCTGAACAAATCAATTTAAGCATGATGTCATAATGGAGCTTAGAGTAATAAATCAAATTCCAAAATAATTATGCAAAGATAACACCAACCAACCTGTTAATGTCTTCTTTCCAAAAAGTTTGTAGTAGGCAAAGAAAAGGTAAATAAATAATCAATACATATCATAATTCAGAAGGTGATGATAGGGGAGACCCAAGTCCTACTTTCAACAGAAATGTTACATGGTATGAAAAGCTGAATATGAGTAGATCACATGCAAAATTTGGAGCAGATATTAAAATCCTAATCCGAATCCAGATTTTATGTCCAGTCATCTATGGAAGAAGCTAACTTAATTTCTTTCATTTGGATATTGCTGTACCTTGGAATTTGGAAGCTGGGTCTTGGAGATACATGATCCAAAAATCCAGAATCCGTCAATACAAATGAACAGTGAAATGTTATCAATAATAGGCAATCTAGACTGAAATTGCCAATGCTTCTTAAAAAACTTCAGATTCAGATCTGAATTTACTTTATCACACGAAGGTCATGGACGTGACATTTGGCTTACACATATGTTGCACTTGTTTTCATTACAGTTTCTTCCATGCGATAGAATTGGACACCCTGCCCCTTACAAAATGACACTTTTACCATTATGGAGGTAATTTTCATGTTTCTCATAAACCTGTAGACACTTGTATTTAAGAAGTTAATTTCTTTTCCTCCTTCTTCCACATTGCAAAATTCTTCTCGATTGCAAAATTATACTTGAAGTCTTTTTCTTTATATTTATGGGCAAAATTAACCATTCCAGCTCAACTAAAGGACAAGAAAGTAAGCCAAAATGAGCCACCAAAATGAGCAACAGGAAAAAAACAAACAAACAAACAAACCACAACAAAACAAGCAAACATCTGTAAAGCTTTTTGATCTAGCACAGAAGAAAATTTGATGTAGTCATTAAATAGAGCTGGGAAAATATCACTCTTCACAAATATTCTAGATTGTAACCTCACAAGTATAAATTTCCTTTTTGACTGTGCTGTCCCCCTTTTATGTTAATTTCCTACAGATCCATAAACAACTGAGATTTAATTTAGTGTTTCGGGCATCTGTAGAGATGAAGTTCTCAGTGACATTTCTGAAGGAAGTATTTTATATGGAAAAAGATGCTATTCTGCAAAGAGAGGGATCTAGGGGAGAAAGGAAAATAAATGAGCTGTTTCTATTGTGCACATAATAATACAATATCCTTGTGCAAAGTTCAGTTCAGAATGAACAATAATAAATACATAATATGTCATCTATGTGACATAGGAGGCCACATATCACTTTCAAAAGAGACTTGAGCACTTGAACCCTATTGCTAGAAATCAATAGTATTTAAGCTTCTAAGTGTCACAGACATTGAAAATTGGGCTTAATCTGTATTGTTGTTTGGTTGGGTTTTTTTTCATTTCTCTTTTGCATTTCATAGTTTTTTATGAGACTACATTTTGGTGGCTTTGTTTTTTTGTTTTTGTTTTTGTTTTTTTTTTAAATGTGTGACAGGAAAGTTTTTTGATAGTCGTTATAGTGCAGTCCTTGTTTTTATGAAGAAAAGCAAGGCTCTCGGGTGAAAAATTGGTCCATATACATGTGAACTGTCTACTGTGCCCTCAGCAAGATCATTACAGTCTATCTGGAGTGCTATGGACATGTCACTGAACAAATATTGGATTACATTATGCCTATAAACCTCAGGCATTGTGCACTTTTCTAAATTATTCACACATAATCACTCCAGGGGATTACACTTTAGGATGATGGGAGAATGCCTAAAATCAGACAGCCATGAAGTACCTTTTTTCTTCTGTGTGTTCTTGGAATACATTAATCTTGAAACTTAAAATGCACAGTGATGAGTTTACCTATTTGGAAAAGATGATGATGATTGCAGATCTGCCAGATAACAAGTTAATTGCTATATTTAACTTAGTTATTGGGAATGAAAGGCAGGGTTTTTGTTTTTTGTTTTTTGTTTTTTTTTTTTTCTTTTCCAAAGGACACTTCTAATGACAATTCTTTCTTATATGTGGCATGGATAGTCATTTTCAGTGGATAGGGTTGCTGCTCAAAAGTCTTGCTGTCAGAAATAACAAGTGCGTTAAATTGGATCTCTTGAACTAGTAATAGAAGATTACTGTTATTAATAAAACTATTTGCTTTGTGAAAAATGTAGTATGCCTAAGGAATTTTTAAAGCATAAAACTAGCAAAGGTGATGGTGCATCTGCTTTTCCTACTAGACTTGAATTTTTTCCTATTATGAACACAATAATGAATAATATTGGATACAGAGAGGAATTTTGGAAATTCGTAGCATTTAATAAAACCTCCTCATATGACCATTCATACCTTACATGGACGTTTTAATAAATTAACAGCTGTGGATGATGTATAGAATAGAAGTAAAGTATGTTGATGTTCCTTTCTTATTTCTCAGACTGACCAGGGCATCTCAGTAGGAAATGTTCAGTATAGTGAACTCTGGGGCAACAGCATCAGAGAACATTCTGTGTTTTTTAAAGATGAAGTGGAATTTGACGACAGCTGACTTAAACATATACATCTGCTGCAGAATTTCGCTTTAAAATATCCTGCAGAAAGTGTTGCAATAGTAGACAATTTTGAGATCAAAATGCAGTGTTTCCAAACATATATACTAGCTCATCAGAGACTTTTAAATATCACCCAAGCTGTGACTGCTCCTGTTTTCTTTTGTAAAATGAAACAGATAAAACATTTTTTTTCTTCCCTCTTTTATCAGTAATTACAAAATCACAGAATAGCTGAGGTTGGAATCACCTCTGGAGATCATCTTGTCCAACCCCTTGCTCGAGCAGGGTCAGCCAGAGCAGATTCCTCAGGGTAGTGTCCAGCTGGGTTTTGAATACCTCCACAGATGGAGACTCCACAATGCTCCTGGGCAAACTGTTCCAGTGTTCAACCACTCTCACAGTAGTGTTTCCTTGTGTTTAAATGGAGTTTTCTGTATTTCAGTTTGTGTCCATTGCCTCTTGTTCTGTCACTGGGTACCATTGAGAAGAGTCTGGCCCTTCTTCCTTACTCCCTCAGTCAGGTATTTGTACACACTTACAAGATTCCCCCTGAACCTTTGCTCCGGGCTGGACAGTCCCAGTTCTCAGCCTCTCCTTGTAAGGCAGATGCTCCAGTTGCATAATATCTCTGTGGCCCTTCCCTGGACTTGCTCCAGTATGTCCCTGCCTCTCTTGTACTGGGGAGAGCAGAGCTGGACTCAGCGCTCCAGACATGCCTCACCAGTGCTGAGCAAAGGGGAAGGATCAACTCCCTCAAACTGCTGGCAACACTCCTCCTAATGCAGCCCAGTAGTCTATTGGGTCCTCTATCCTGTGAGGGCAAAAAAATATCATTAATACATTTTGCAGTTTCCTCAGTTTGTGTACTTGATGGACTTTTGCACAGAAGCATGGTTGGGAAGGCAAGAGAAGAAAATACGTAGCCAATAAAGAGAATCATAGAATCGAACAATGGTTTGGGTTGGAAGGGACCTTAAAGATCATCTAGTTTCAACCCCTCTGCCATGGGCAGGGACACTGTCCACTGGACCAGGCTGCCCAAAGCCCCGCATCTTCTCTGGGCAACTTGTTCCAGTGCCTTATCACCTTCATCATGAAGAATGTCTTCTTAATGTTTAATTTAAATTGACCCTCTTTCAGCTTAAACCCATTACNTAGGACCTTCATTCATTCATGTTTTTAAAGTAATGAAACATAAAGGTCTGTATATAATTCTTTTTTAATTTTTTTAATAAATAGAGGTGGCACAAAACAATGCAATTTGAGCTTGAGACATTTATATCTAATGTTAGTTTTGCATATGTTAGAACAAAAGTTATGCTAGGAAAATGAGGCTCTATGTATACTGAGACCTCTCAAGTGGTTTACTAGTGCTTGAGAGGCAAGGAAAAAGTTCCTCTGTGTTTTTCAGTTCATGGTTCAAACATACAAAGTTGTAAAGAAAATGTTGTTATTAGACTAAAAGTCATGAATCTGTTCTAAGGAGTTAAAAATAGCTCTTGATAAAATCTCCACGAGAAAGGAGATTTAGGATTAAAGGAAATTGTTAATTAGATTAAATCTTTTCATCCTGATGTGGTTCATGAGTGTAATCAATCTACTTCTAAGACTGATGTAAGAGAACATTTTATCTGGGTGAACTGTGCAAATTACCCAGGCAGTTACTGAGTGAGGTTATATACATATTTTTATTCCTAAACTTGTACATGAGTATTAAATATGATTGTGGATGTTATTACTCTCACAAGAGGAGAAAAACAAACAGACCCTCGAGGTCTTTGACTCCAGATGCTGCATCCCTACAAAAGTTTTGTTAGTGCTTCGTACAGCTGTCTTTTATAGTGAAGTTTCACCACTTCCCTGGGAAATCTGGTGTATGCAAGAAAAGGAAACCTGGTTCATGTTCTTTGAAGTCATAATCTAAGGGGAAAAAAAATCAAGTTGGAGCAGATTTTTGTGGAACAGAATGTAAGAAGCAGTACAACTTATAGCTTGTAGAATGTTTCTAATACTCTACTGAAAATTGTGTTAAATAGGAATTTTTCATTGACCTTCGAGAAGGCAAGATTCACAAGGCATAATAATAAGCGTATTATGTACATAAGTATTGTATTACATGGTAAATTACTAATGTGTCTTCTCACAATATTTGCTAATGATATATATAATTTTCACAAATAAGCATTTCCTTCTTTGTTTAGTTTCTGTGTCAGTCTTCTTTCTCCTTCCACCACTGCAATCTAGTATTATTTTTGCCTTTTTCCACACCATGAATATGACCACATCTACCAAGTTGCATATCTTCATTAGGCTTTTCTATTAGCCGTCACAACAGATTAGAGATGATCAATTGCCTGTAAAGACAATGGAGCTTATTGTACATGTAGGATTAAAAAAACAACCAAACAAGAAGATATACCAGTGAATTTATGCAGACGTGTGCATGTTCAGCTATTTAAATTCAGATTTAAAAGGAGTATATCCATTAGACAAGCAAATAATAACAAAAATAAATGAACTCTTTGAAGGCTTGTTAGAGACTAAATTTTCTAAGTTATATTTATACATGTAGTAAATTAATTTTTCAGGTTTTTTTTCATGATATCTGACCACATCAGTTCCTTTTTATATCTGAAAAAGAGCCCAGCTTCCATACTGGAACATGGGACAAGTTCCAGGTTAATACTCTTTCATGAAGTCCAGTGTCATCCCACATGGCAGGGATTTTATTTAACATTTACTTAACCAAAATGGGAAAAGTTCCAATCAGAGTCTCTGTCATCTCTGATGGTCACGTCAAACAACAAGACATAAATCAATGAAATCAGGTTTTGTCTGTTAGAGCACTTGCAGAACTATTTGCAAAATTCAGTTTAGCTGTGAATTTTAAAAAATAAGGTACCAAGTTGCCAGCTGCTGTAATTGCAGAGGGCTGGCTAAATATTAATAAAAGTATGACTTGCTTATTGCAAAGGCGAGCATTAGCATTACTAGGTCACTGATGCACCTATGGAATTGTAGGAAGATACTGCATTGTAAAATTATAGCTAGAGTAAAATATGACTGCAGCAAATACTTGAGCGATTAAGAGGGAGAAAAGTAATAATTTTTTGTAGAAATGCGTGCAACTTCGGGGTAAAGTGTTTTGAAAGGATTTCAATGAAAGTACAAGGCATAGAAAACAAAATAAATAAATAAAAAGTCCTAAAATGAAACAAGTGTTACATCTACTATATGTCTGGCTATGCTTTTATATGCTTGCTTGTTTGCTTTGGAGTGTACATTTCTCTAATTATATACTATAAATAATATTTTACGTTAATTCTCATAAGCAGCACAACTTTCTGTTCATACTCTTATAACCCTCTTGCAAACCCCTCGAAACATATATTCTATTCCAGGAGGAAGAAAAAGCTTCTGTCTTTATTCAGTGTTCATGAATACCAACAAAATGTGTCATTATCATGGTAACAATAGAGAGGTTATTAAGTTAAGAATATCTTTTCAGAATGATAAATATTTTCACAGGAGATCTTAGTCTTTATAGAGAGTTTTTCTATCTTTTTTGTCATCTGCAAAATGGAACTTGTTTTCAAAAGAGAATGTCTCAGTTCTCCTGGTGACAACTTTTGATGGAATGTGGATACAATAGGTTAGTCTTATAGGAGACCATATTTTTCCAAGAATTTCAGATAAAAGGTAAAGTAATTTGAAAGTTGTTTTATACAGGATCTTTCTTTAAATCATCATGTTTAGCTACAGTCTATTACAGACACTCCTACAAAGACAGTATGAAAATTGTGCTTCAGATGTGACTGAGGCTACTTAGATTATCAAAATAGAATTCTTCCAAGTTCTGCTGACAGAATATATGGAAATAATTTAAAAAGAAATTGTGTGATGCACTTGAATGAGTACTAGTTGCTGACCATCAGCAAATGTTACAAGGTGTTACAATTTGGTATGAATTTGGCCCATTCTGCAAGTGACTGTCATATATCAGGTTGTAATGAAACCTGCTGGTAAAGTGCTGAAGACATCGATATTAGATTTAAAATTGACTTGTTGAAAATACATGAATTCTCAGATCCAATTGATCAAGGTCTCGTACTGACACTGCCCTTTTGGCACCGTGATGCTTGTGGTTTTCATGGAGGTGTATCATCAGTCAGCTTGAAAGGGCTTTTTTTGCAGCTTCCTTTTTTTTTTTTTTTCTCCCATAATATTTCATAAATAATCTGTATTTGAATATCCTCAGAGAAAAAGGGATTTGTGTGAGCAAGAAAAGACGATAGGAAACTGAACAAGATGTAGCCAATGTTTCTTCAGCTCTTCTTGTAATTGTGACTTATGAAAGGCTTATTCCTTTGTCTGTACTCAGCACCCCTCAGAGCGCACGGTGAATGGTCATGAGGCGGCTGTGCCTGAGAACGGAGGGACCTCTCCAGATTGTATCCAAGGTCCGACAGGCCCTGTATTCTGCCTCTAGTGGTGCACAGTTCCTGAAATACAAGAATCAGGATTTAGACACAATGATTCACACTTTTGGCAAAGGTAGATGTTTAATGGTTTCACTGAATAGTTCACAAGATCGTTTGTACTCATGAGCAGTTCACCTTGCATTTGCATGCATTAATTTTATGGTAATATAGCAATCTTGAATAAAAGGTAACCTGAAAACATCAGATAACATATCCTGTACCTTATTCAGTCTGTAGTGTAGGTATCTATGAAACATCATTTGCCAACTGCTGCAATCTGAACCCAAGGAGTAAAGAGTGATCCCAGGATAAAAGTTTTAACTGTTGGTGTAATATTACTTTAGTTTTCAGGCTGTCTTTTGCAAGATGCTTTTTTTTGTTTGTTTGTTTGTTTTATTTTAGACAAATATGCAAGGTTCTACAAAGTGGTTTTAGTTTTCTCTGTTTTCTCGGAGGGTTCACTTATATTTGATGTAAAATGTCTGTAGATTTATTTATGGAACAATGTAGAGGCAGCATCAAAAGGTTATGTTTTAAGTCATGCTTCAAAAATGTTGATGTTCTCATTTTCTCTCACTGAAGTAAATGGATTTTATTACTGATTTTAATAAAATATGACAATATTGAGAGTTCTGAAAACATCCATATATGTGTGTGTGTATATATACAGACCCACACAACTATAGATGCACATACACATACTCAATTTTATTTCTCTGTGGGGCAAAACACTGTATTTCAGTTGGAGTTATGAGTATCCTCATCAGGTGATAGCATATTGAAGGTTTCTGAAGGGTACTTATGTGTCTTATCCTCTTCTGTTTGCTTAATTTAGATGTTGAAAATGTCAATTTAAAACAGAAGCTTATGTATTCTTTGTGGAAATCAACTATGTATAATACACCAACACTTAGAGTCATAAACCACATACTTGATACCACAGTGATTTATAAAAATACTGTGATGGTTTAACCTAGCAGGCAGCTAAAACAACCACATCGCTGCTCACTAACTCCCTCTCAGTGGGATCAGAGAGAGAATTGAAACAAAAAACAAACAAAAAAAAGGTAAAACTTGTGTGTTGAGATAAAGACAGTTTAATAGGACAGAAAAGAAAGATGATAATAACAACAACAACAGTATACAAAATAAGTGACACACAGCACAATTGCTCACCAACCAAAGCTGATATTCTGTTAGTTCTTGAGCCAAACCGCCTCCCCACCCACCGTCCAGTTATATAAGAAGCATGATGCTATATTGTATGGAATATCCCTTTGGCCAGTTTGGATCAGCTGTCCTGAATATGTCCCCTCGTTATGTATCACGTTGCTTTCATAAGCTTAAACATCCAACCTTCTAACTGGTATGTAGGTGTTGTATGTATGATATTGTATGTTGATGGGTGTAAGAAGAGATTAAGAGGTTTCATGCATATCTTCATAAATCCAAGAACAGATAGTCTGTGTGGGAATCATCATCTGACTTTGTACATCTAACACTTAGACATCTACAGTAGACTAGCTGTGGTGGGTTGACCCTGGCTGGAGGCCAGGTGCCCACCAAAGCCGCTCTATCACTGCCCTCCTCAGCTGCACAGGGGAGAGAAAATACAACAAAAGGCTCCTGGGTCAAGACAAGGACAGGGAGAGATCACTCACCAGTTACCATCATGGGCAAAACAGACTGAACTTGGAAAAAAATTAATCTAATTTATTACTGAGCAAAGTAGAGTACAGTAATGAGAAATAAACCCAAATCTTAAAACACTTCTCCTCACCCTCCTTACTTCCCAGGCTTAATTTCACTCCAGATTTCTCTACCTCCTCCCCCGAGCAGTGCAGGCGGACAGGGAATGGGGGTTATGGTCAGTTCATCACACGTTGTTTCTGCCGCTCCTTCCTCCTCAGGGGCAGGACTCCTCACACTCTTCCCCTGCTCCAGTGTGGGGTCCCTCCCACAGGAGACAGTCCTCCACCAACTTCTCCAACATGAGTCTTCCCACAGTCTGCAGTTCTTCACAAACTTCTCCAGCGTGGGTCTCTCCCACGGGGTGCAGACCTTCAGGACCAGACTGCTCCAGCGTGGGTCCCCCATGGGGTCACAAGTCCTGCCAGCAAACCTGCTCCAGCCTGGGCTCCTCTCTCCATGGGGCCACAGGTCCTGCCAGGAGCTTGCTCCAGCACGGGCTTCCCATGGGGTCACAGCCTCCTTCAGGTGCCTCCACCAGCATGGGGTCCTCCACAGTCTACAGGTGGATATCTCCTCCCCATCAACCTCCATGGGCTGCAGGGGGACAGCCTGCCTCATCATGGTCTTCTCCATAGGCAGCAGGGGAATTTGCACTCTGGCGCCTGGAGCACCTCCTCCCCCACCTTCTGCACTGACCTTGGTGTCTGCAGAGTTTCTCACATCTTCTCACACCTCTGTGTGGCTACAAAATCCCCTGTTGCTCCCTCTTTTTTTTCCCCCTTCTTAAATGTGTTACCCCAGAGGCATTACCACTGTCGCAGATTGGCTGGGCCTTGGCCAGCATTGGGTCCATCTTGGAGCTAGCTGGCATTGGCTCTGTTGGATATGGGGGAGGCTTCTAGCAGCTTCTTGCAGAAGCCACCTCTGTAGCACCCCTGATACCAAAACCTTGCCATGCAAACCCAAGCCAGTCACCTACTTAACAGTCATCTACCCTTTTTTTCATCAATGGAAAGGAGCTGGCACCCCTATCCACTTCTCCTTACATCCTGGAATAAATATCTTAAGTAGACCAAAACTATTGTGTCTTGGAAGTGTCTGCTTTTCTCTGTTTGCTTTAAAAGGGACCCATTTCCACAGCTCAGTTGGAGATGTGTCTACAAAGATGCCTGGAGATGGGTGAGATGAATCCCATCCACTGGGCATTAATAAATTGTACAGGCTCCTGTCCAAGTAATTTCCCAGTTCATCCAGGGTGGAATTGTTTCTTACTGCTGTCAGAAATCTTACTTTAATGCTTATAAACATCTTCTATTCGCATCTGCTGCTTCCCCTTTCAGGGGACACCCCTGAATTGTAAGGTATTCACAGCCCCATTTGGATGTTTTTTTCATATAACTGGCAGTTCTATGTTAAATGGAGATCAGTGTATGTTACGGTCAAGTCTATCCAAATACTTATAGCTTATGTCTAGATATATTTAGATACCAGGATCAGTTAAATGTTTGACTGAGGGGGAAATACTCTATAGTGCATTTTACAGTGATGGAGAAGCAATTGTACTTCTAGCAAGTACAGTCCTTTGATCACCTGAGTAATATTTACATAAAGAGTTGCAAGCAAACCTTCTCATCTGAAATTTCTTGTTATGTGAAATTATGTATTGCGTGTATCATAAATCAGCTTTGAGATAATTCTACAGCAAATATTTGGGGACTTAAAACTGCTAACAAAACAGCAAATGGCTTGGCGACACCCGCGGCAGCAGTAACATTAAGAATGCTGTCAAGCAGAAGCCATTTGTCACCTACCCATATTGAGGAGGCAAAGTCAAGGCAAACTTAATCTACACTGCTTCTATATTAGTGGAATAGCTGTTCGATAGAAGAGGTTGGCCCAGCAAGAGAAAGCCTTTCAGTGTAGTGTAAAGTGAAACAGCTAGCTCTGATGAGAATTAATGTTACCTGGGTTGCCCAGTCCTTTTAAAGTTTAGCATGTATCTTATGCCTATGGAAATATACCACTTTTTTGACGTCTAACATTAGTGTGTGGAATGTCTGACACATACCTAAATGAATTTGAAAAAAATTCAAGTTATTTGTATGCCAGTTTAAGTAAGGAATATGTAGAATTACACTCTAAAAATGTGAATATTAGTTTAATATCAGTTCTGCTGTGCTAGGCAGCTGGGGTCATGAAAAAAGAATTGAAATCTACCTCTGATAAGTAGTTTCTTCTTTTTTTTTTTTTTTTTCATTATTCAGTTATATGCAAATTCCAAGGAAACTACCTAGATCTTGCTTGCACTATCTGATTCCCCAGCCATCCCTGAATTAGTTTGCAACTGCCATCCTGTTAGCCTTATTCTAGTTCTGCCAATGTGACAGCTATTGTGTTATCTGTCAGGAAGAAAAAGATTTCTTTTAATCTCTCTTTCATTTACATTCTTAAACTGTACGTCTCAAAACTGCTCTTTGTACGCAGAAGATGTACCAGTGATTATATAAAATGCATTATTTCTCATTTCTCTGTTCGCTGCCCAATAAATTTCTGATTAGGTGAAATAAAGGGACTTTACCCTATCTGATTGCCAGCTGATTAATAAAATGTTAAGCTCCATACAGTACTGGTTTTGATAGGCTGCGGTGCCAAGATGAGAGGGTGGTGGGGAAGTTACTTCAATAAGCCTGAAAGCAAACTGTGTGGCCAGACTTTGCTGGTTTCTGACCTGTAAACCTTAATCCTAAAATCACGTCTGGCTAGGCTAACCTCTGTTTGCCACAGGAGCTTTTAAGTTTTGGAGTTCAATGATTCAGATACAGGTGAACCAAAGAGATGATACCAGGTGCCTGCAAAGTGGGTGATATAGATCTAAGTCATAGAAGGCTCATTCTCTCTTGCTCAAGTCTTGTGTTTTTCAACGTCATTATTAATCTGTGGTGGTGATACTATTTTGGTGAGATGATGCCATAGCTTATTATGTGATGGAAAAGTGGGACTCAACCTTTCTTTTGCTTCAATAGCATAATCTAATTCAATCAGAACAGCATAAAAGGAATAGAAATTTTAAATGTCACTTGCAAAAGCCTTCAGCATTGATATTATATAAATACACTAATGCAGCTGACATAATTTAAGCCTGTGTTAACATTGCTCATGAAGCATATCGAGTGTTTAATTGCAATGCAAAAAGAACAAATAATGAGAATAAGTTACCCAAATTATTTCATTATAAAATAATGTGATGGGCAATTAAAGTATGCATTTAATTGTACTCATTACATTGTCATTCAAAATTACCTAAGATAAGGTTAAAGGTGTTATTAAAAACATTAATTTAATTTGTTATATAAAAGGCAGATAATTATCATAAAATATTGCAAATGATAATGAGAAACACTTTAATGAAGTCTTGGTTTAATTAGAGGGGGTATCATTATGATTTGCCTGTGGGTAAAATGGCAGACTGTTAATATATTTTCTTTTCATTATGATTAGAATCTTAGAGAGTTATTTAACAACTTATATGAAGAAATATAGGCTTACATTTATATCTTTGGGATGGTATCTCATTTTGCTCTCTACAGATTTATGGTATTATAAAGATCTGATAAATCCAATTTCTGAAGATCGTATTCCAAGTGTTGCTTATCCTGCTTAACCTCTCAATGGCATGTAACATCCACTGCTGAGAGTACCTTACAAAATAAGTCTCATGGAACTTGGAAGAACCTTTCCTGAGAAGCTTTCCTTGCTGGCTTTTGACCTTTTCAGACCGTCATGTAAAAAGTATTTAAAAAGTACTTTAAAATTATATTTATGTTGTACCAGGCTATATCTCTAACTCAAGCCAAGAGTTGTTCTACAACACAAGCTAACTCAAGACAGCTTTCCTGGTACAAACTTCTGAGAGAAAGCACCCCCTTTTTAACTCCAACAAGTTCGTGAGCGAGGCAAAACTTTAAAGGCAAAAGGAATGTTCAACTCACTGATTTTTAAAATTATTTAAAAAGCAACTTCTTCTGCATCCCTTGCATGAGAAAAATACTAGAAATAGACATTCAACTGGAGATTGTTCTGACAGGGTGAAATGGTTGTACTTGAGAACTTGTTATCCTTGTGATGATGTTTTTTTTTGTTTTCTTTCTGCCATTCCTTCGTCCACTGCTTCTTTAGAGCTGCTATATGCCATCAGAAGCTACCAGGTTGTTATTTAAAGCAATCAGAATAATATGGAAAAATCCATGTTGGCTGAGGCAGCTCTAGCTTCCTCATCTTTTCTGGTTACAGCAAGAGCAGTGAAGTTTTCCTCTTAACAGCAAAAGGGTTGTATTTTCGGGACAACATCTGACTGTGCTGAATTTGGCTTAAACGCCTATATTATTCAGTAATGTACAGAAACTGGAGAAGGTTAATCATTTACCATCTTTTGTTTTCCATCTCTTTTTTCTGTTTCTCTTCTTTTTTATTTCTTTCATATTTAATTCATAGTTAGGATAGTAGCAAGGTAATGAATTCAATCCTCACTATTTGCTGACTAACACTTGCAGTCCAGAAAGCACGTTTCATTTGGCAGAATGTTTTGTATGCATTACTATGCACATGAATTCAGGTTTTGATAGATATTGGTAGAGGCTAAAGCCTCTTTTTATCACAACAAAGTGAACTGTGACATGCAAGCTATTTCATGTAACCCTACAACATGTATTATAGCATGTTTAGGTGAAGAGAAAGACCATGGAGTTCTTCAGGAAGTCAGGTTGCTTCTAAAATGAATCTAACTTGGGTATCTTTTCTGATTTTTGCTAACGGCGATGCTTTTCCACCAAGAACTGCCCAAAAGTCGATTTTAATTGCAATCTCATTGTGTTGGGTTTGCATGGCAAGGTTTTGGTAGCAGGGCGGAGGGGGGGCGGGGTGCGGCTACAGGGATGGCTTCTGTGAGAAGCTGCTAGAAGCTTCCCCTGTGTCTGATAGAGCCAATGCCAGACAGCTCCAAGACAGACCCAATGCTGGCCAAGGCCAAGCCAGTCAGCACCTCTGAGATAACATATTTAAGAAGAAAAAAAAAACAAACAACAAAACCGCTAGAGAGAGCTTTTGCAGCTGGAGAGAGGAGTGAGAAGATGTAAGAAACTCCGCAGACACCAAGGTCAGTGCAGAAGGAGGGGCTGGAGGTGCTCCAGGCACCAGAGCAGAGATCCCCCTTCAGCCCCTGGTGAAGACCATGGTGAAGCAGGCTGTCCCCCTGAAGCCCATGGAGGAAGGATGAGGGGGTGGAGAGATTACACCTGCAGCCCATGGAGGACCCCATGCCAGATCAGGTAGAGGCACCTGAAGGAGGCTGTGGTCC